>JASDQU011313678.1:28207-38593 GCA_032191745.1 Picea mariana
TTCAAGCTCATTAAAAAATGAAACCACTTACGAGGATATTTTTTTTTCGTCTCTGTGGCAACCTCGTTAAAAAATGAAACATAGGTTACGAGCATAGTTCTTGTTTCTGTGTCAAGCTCATTAAAAAATGAAATAGTTTTTCCCCCTCTCTATTTAAGTCAAGTCCTTCGTCTACTATTTGAAGATTTATTTTCATTCTCCTTTGTAGTTGGATGAAACAAATCTTGGGGGGCATTTGCTTACAGCCTCTGGACTTCATGCTGAAGTTAGAGCCACTAGCTTCTTAAGCTGGGGGCTAAATACCCACCATGCGTTGGGAAGTTGCAAGCATAGTTTTCTATGGTTCAAGCTTGTGTAAAAATGAAACCACCTACCTCAAGCATAGTTTCCTCTGGTTCAAGCTTGTGTAAAATGAAACCAGGTCCAAGCATAGTTTTGTTTAGTTTTTAAGCTTGTGTAAAAATTAAAATCTATCCCAAGCATAGTTTTTTTTTGTTTTAAAGCTTGCGTAAAAATGAAAACAATCCCGAGCTTAGTCTTTGTTCTTTCTCATGCTTGTAAATACATGAGAGTAAGTTACCGAGCTTAGTCTTTGTTCTTTCTCGTGCTTGTAAATACGTGAGAATGCAACCGAGTATACTTTTATCACTTTTTCAGACTCGTAAAGGTTATACGAAAAAGGAACCCACTGGAGTTCCCTTTAAGCTCTTTTCAGACTCTCTAAACATGAAAAGATTGTCGAGGGACCTTGTTCTCTTCACGCTCGTTAAAGTATTTGAAGAAAACGTCGGTTGAGCAATAGTTTATCTCTTTTTCGGTCTCATCAGACTACTTTACGAAAAAGGAACCGAGAGAGTTCTCTTTAAGTGTTTTTCAGACTCTCTAAACATGAAAAACCCTTGAGTTTTCTTTCTTTGGACTCATAAAACAAACATTGAAAGGCCCATGTGGGACCGAACCACTCCTTCTTAGGGTTCGTTAAACATACTCCGAGGGACTCGTCCGAAGGAGGAGCTTAAATTGACAAGCATATGTTATCCTCCTCAAGCTTGCGTAAAAATAAAGAGGTACTCGCCAGAAATGGTGGGGGAAAATTTGGGAAAGAATTGTATCTAAACTTGTATTCTGTGGAAGAGTCACTTTTGAACATGACACCCTTTCACTCGCCTTATGTCTAAGTTGGAAAATGTACTTGTCTCTTGATCATACTCCTTTATAAGATTAAAAATCGGTCTGTGATCCCTGTTGTTGAGTCAGTGTTTCCAAGACAGTTGTCGTGTCGTCAATATGTTCAAAGAAGATGTCCAACCCAAAAAGCCTTCTATTGCATCGGCCATTTCTGCAGTCCTTAAAGCCTTCTATTGCGTTGGCCATCCCTGAGTCAGTCCTGAATCACTTGTTACTTTGATCTACTTCAAATCTTGTTACCCATTTCATGTCGTTGATGGGGGATACATTAAGGCCTTCCTGTGACGAGTCTTTTCCTGTTGAATTCAACTCATTATCCAAGAATTAGACTTAGAAACTAATTGGTACCTTGGAACTTGCATGCCTCAATGGCAGGTTTCCTCGCTTTCGAAAGTGGGTTTTCATTATTGACCCCTGATCGGGAGATTCTACCGAGTGTTCGACTTCAGCTCATTTATTCACATTCGTTGGATTGTACTAGTGTACCTTGGGAGTCATTGACATTAATGGTGATTTCCCTTGCACTTGTTAATGGTATACACTAATGATCGGTAATCAAGTGGTTTCTACCATGTTCGACTTCGACATATGTTCGACAGTGTTACACATTATTTTCATCATTCCTATGACCATTAATGATGTAAACCTATTTGTTTCCTTCAAAGGGGTCAATGGCCTGAGTTCCTGAAGAAAGAAGGGAGAAGAACTTTTCTTGAGAAAAGAAGTTGCATTTTCCTTTGTAAAAACCCTATAAAAAATGAAGTTTGCAGGTTGCACCATAGCTGGGTTGCAAGATGTTCGCAGGTTGCTCTATAGGCAAGGTGCGAGAATGCTTACACGTGGGAAAAATGAGCGTTTTCTCGAATCTTCTAGAAGTAGAAACTTCCATGGTGAGGTGGCATCCAAATGGTTTGGATCTTACTCGCTTTCATGATTTAGTGGGATCATCCTAACCTCCTCACCTTATCCTCTTCAACTTATAAAAGGAGAGGATCTCTCATGGAGAAGGTTAGCTTTGGAGCTTTCGGGATTGGCTAAGTTGGATTTGGCTTGGAATTGTTAGCTTGGTTAGAGTGGCTTTGAGATTTCCTTTGTCAAGATAGATTGTGAGTATTATCAGATCTCTGCTCTTAGAATTCTTGGAGTGGAAGTGTGTGGGGAACGAAGGACAGTTGGAAGGGACCTTACGACATCAAGGCAATGGTTGTAATCTCTCTTTCACATTCAATATGGTACAGTAATATGATTCTTTCCTATAAATCTTGTTGTGTTTTATTGTATGATTCCTTGATCACATACATAGGTTTATATTGAGTTTACGCTATTACTATTACTTTGGTTGGTTGCGTTCTTTTGCAGGTTCATCATCATATGAGCATTGGAACGGAACTAGGATGGCGATGGGGGGAGGAAGCGACATTTAAACGGTATGTCACCTATCCCTCTTTAGTTAGTAAATTCAATATTTAAAACTTAAGGAAAACGTCATGTTCTGGTGTGTTTTGTTCTAGATCTAGGTGGATCTAGGGAGATTAGTTAGTGTCTGCACCTACCGATTTGTCCGATAACAGTAGTGGCCTCTTTACCCTCAGATCCACAAAGTATCATTGGCTCATGGATCGTTGTGTACCCAGAGAAGTGGATCATTGTTTGCAGTAACACATTGGGGTTTTACCACTAAATTTAATATAGTTTCTTGATGACATAAATTTGGTGCTTTGCTTGGCACTATGTATTTGTGATGGAAGACCATTTTGCATTGCATGTGGCACATATTTGAGCACTTGTCGAGCTTGATGATCATTGTGAGATCATGTTCAAGTTCCTAATTGAATCACTTTAGTCGGTCATCAACACTTTTAGCCTAATGGATCACATTCAACTTCATATTTTTCTATCATTCATGACTTCTTCGTGAGATCATTATTTGAAACATTGTAGACTTGCCTTGATGATTCATGTCATTGCTCTTGGAGGTTCTTTCTTGCAATTAGCTCTCTGTTTTCTTCACATGTTCCTCAGTGGTGTGTGCGAAGAGTTTGGAGACGTATTGCTTTTGCATATTACTTCTCTATCTTTAGTTTCTTGGAACTTCATCATGAGCACATTGAAGTTGCCATTGTTCATTATTTTACATTAGCTCTTGATGGTAGCAAGTGCCTTCTCCCTGCACCTTATTGAGGACTTGGTTGTTGGACATTTTTCCTTGGTTCTTAATGGTAGAAAGTGTGTTCTCCTTGCACCTTATTGAGCACATGGTTGTTGCTCATTTTGCATTGATTCTTCACGATAGCAAGTGTCTTATCCTTGCATGTTTATTAAGGATCTGGTTGCAACTTGTGGATGGTTTTCTACATTGTTCCTCTTCACAGCTTATCCTTTCAATCAACAAAGTTTGACTCTATCTTCTTCAGTTATTTGGGATGCTTAAAGTTGTCCTTGTGGGGAATGTAATGTAATGCCATCTTCATCTTCATATTACCACCATCATGTAATGTTTCTCATTAGTCGCATTTAATGTTGTATAGTGTATCGTCTTGAGGAATTTGTACATGCAATGAGGCATCCACCACATTTACTATTGTATAGCCTATCATCATGAGGCATTTGTATACACAATGAGGCATCATTAGACTTGTGAGATCTTGTATTGGCATGTAACACAACTCCAACTGTGATTCTAGCCCTTTATTCATCATTAAAGGGGAATGCTAGAATGTGTTAATGATTTCCTAGTGGTCTTATATTACATGGCTATGGCATTTTGTAATGTCGTCCTTCAATAACTCTCTATATTGTAAAATTTTTTTATCTCACATGCATTATGGGAATTATTCTCCTTTCACTCTCTCGTATATAATATAGGTGAAGGAATCCCTTTAGGAGAGCAAGAGTGTGAGAGTGTCTGAGTGGTTTATGGTGTTGATCTCTAGTCGGGACCCTATGGGTCCTCAGGCCAAATCATCCATATAGTTTCCATATGAATCCCATACTTGAGTGTTCTCTTGCCTTGTAAGACTGGAGATTTTTCTTGAAGAATACAAAGCCCAACGTCCGTGGATGTTTCCCCACATTGGGGTTTTACCATGTAAATCCCATCTCTCTTGTCTCTCTTGTCTTTCTTGATTTACTAATTATTGATGCTTTGCATAGGATTTTAGACTGATTAGATTTCTTGGTGCATGTTCTTGCATATTTTACTCATCTAACAATGTCATCATCTTTGCAAGGAGTACTAAACAAATCATGATGTAGTGTTTAAATATTTTGCCCCATGAAGTTGATATGGAGGTTGGACTTTGGCAAGTTAGTAATGGTCAAGGGTTATGTTCCTTTAGATTTAAAAGTGGTCAAACCCCTGGCAAATAGAAGGTTCAAGATGTGATATGATATTGTCTTATTGGATACCATGAGACTTCCAAAGCTTACAAGATTTACATTCCAACAGAACAAAATATTGCAGTGAACTGAGAGTGAATTTTGATGAGGATTACAGTCCTTTAAATCACAGGTATTTCCTTCAGTGATTAAAGTGAATGAGGAGGTTGTTGTTCCATAATATGATTTATAAGTAAGAGAAGAATATGATCCAAGCGTGGTTGAAGAGATCCCAAGGAATGATATGTCCTTACTCTCTCTACTTTATCCCACAGGAAGCCAATATGGCTTACTTAGACATTGCAGGATGCGCAAAAGCATTTAGGAGTGCCCATGTATTTAATGAGGGGAAGTATACCTCCTAGGAGATATGCTTACCATATTGCATTCACTACTTTCATTTGTGAGCCTTCCAATTATTTTGAGGAAGTGAGGTGTGATGCCAAGATGGAGGAGAATGATGTTTGGGAGATAGAATTTTCTTTTGAGGGGTTAGTGATTGATTTCAAGACTACAACAAATTGAGATTTGCAAATGACAAGTTTAGTTGAGAATCAGAAGGAGAAGACTAGCATTGATGAAAACACTTTTCTCGTAAAGATGGCATGCTAGCTTTTGGGATTACTCCATGCTTAGTGGGGTACAAATTGGCCATGTTATGGTGTGATGGGTTATACATGGATTGGTAATGTTTACGGATATGACCACTCAAATGTCATAGGACAATGAAATTAAGGTGATAACAATGTTTGTATATTCGTACAATGACTTCAACTTCTCCCACGTCTCATTTTTTGAATTTCATCCTCTAATGTGAGGGATCAATGAGTTATCAACATTTCAACTTACTATTTTTATGTACTTCCTTAAATTCTATTCCCACACTAAAAATTGAATGAAATCCTTAGGTTTAATTTCTATTCTATTTCAAAATATAGCAATTCTAACTTCCAAAAAAGTGTTCCCACCTTAAATTTTCAAGAGATATAGTCTAAATCTACTTCCATCTTATCAAATGCAGAAAGATTTAATCCAATAAAATCCATCCCTACAAGGGTGGTACCAATGGATTCAAGAATTTGTTGGAAAGTTAGTTGTCATTGATGTCAACCCAAGAAAAAGTCCAAGAGATGGGTGTATTTGGAGTAATCTCCAAAGTGGTCCACTTGTGGCATAGCTCTAAGCAATGTCACAAGGGGAGTATGAGTGTTTCCATCAATGCCAAAGGGGAGATTGTTGGAAAATTAGTTTTCATTGATGTCAACCCTGAAAGAAGTCCAAGAGATGGGTGTATTTGGAGAAGTCTCCAAAGTGGTACCCTTGTGCTGTATCTCTAAGCATGGCCCTCATGGGATGATGTTTTGAAGAAGTCTACAAGAAGCCCTAGAAATATGATTAAGTGGTGAAGTGGTTAAGAAGCCCCAGAGGTATGGTCATGAAGCCTGAAGTTGTTTGAAGAAAAAGAGTGTGAAGGACATTATAAATGAATGCAAAACCCTCATAATGGATAGTCATTGTCATTTTATTTCCAATAGTAGGTGGTACTCCATGTGGTTCCTCACGGTTGAGGAGGTATGCCCTCTTTAAGATGGAAGCCTCAAGGTATCGTTAAGAAGCCTTAAACAGTTGTAACAAGAAGTGACAAGTCGTCCCTAAATTAATTAAAAGAAGAAAGGTTGTTGAAAACAAGAAGTTACAAGTCAACCCTATTGCAATGAATATTAAAATAAATATTAAGGATATTGTTGGTAAAGTCAACCCCAATGGAATAATCATTAAAATTTATTTTGAATTTTATTTGGGTCAAGTCAGACCTAAAAAAAGGGCGTTGGATCTAGTATAAATAAGGCACCTAGGAGTTAATTTGTTACATTAACTCAAGTAAATTTTATCTAAGGTAACCAAGGAGATATGAGGTGAATGCCAGAGGGAATATGAAGAGAAGAAAGGTGAAATTCCAAGAGAGGATGAAGTCTTGTGATGATGTGTGCTCAAGTATGCTATTTAAAGGTCATCTTATCGTTTTCGCTATAATGTTTTTTATAGAATGATTCAAATAGAGAAACATTGAGGCTTTTGAGAATACATATCAAGGTACATGTGGTAAAAATTTCATCTTCTGGGTCGTTGTACTTTTGGAGATACACTCTGTGGAAGATAGGGTTTTTAACTAGTCTCAAACATGTGTTAAGAGAAAAATAGTCATAACTTCTCCATAGAGGATCCAACTTCTGTGAGACTAATTGCATTGGAAATATTATAGCACCTAGTATTTTTTTTGTGTGTTTCTGAACCAGATATTAAATATTCAGTGCGTGGCATTCTCTACAATTTCGCTCTCCATAATAGGCCAAAATTCAACAAGGTCTGCCATTTTCACTATAACTCCTTTTCAGGGACGATTCAGGGAGTGAAACTTGGAGGAATTCCAGAGGAGATATTTAAGAATATTTGGTACAAGTTTAAGACCTTTGTTCATTACGGGTACAAAGTTATGATTGTTGAAAGTTAGGGTTTGTGACTAATCCAAAAACTAGTCCTGCGAGACTGAGGTAAAGTTTGATGAAGATGATATTCTTTTGTTGTTGAAGTCGAGGAAGATCTGAAGGTCTGTGATCACATACACTAGGTTGTTACATGACTAAAGGTATCCTTTATATGTGTTCTATTTTCATGGTTATGGTATATACTTAAGGCATATCTTGGATGGTTTGGCACATGCTTAAGGCATGTTTTTGGCATATGGTTTGAGGAACATCTTGGATATTGGGCACATGGTTTGGGATGTACTTTGGTATATATTTACATGTTTGAGGCATATCTTGGTACATGGTTGATGGATGCTATGGCACATGTTTTCGGTGCATGGTTGATAAATGTTATGGAATATGTTTGAGGCGTATATTGGCACATAGTTTATGGATATGACACGTGCTTGTTACATGGATGATATGGTACACATGTTTTAGAATATGGTATGATGCACGTCTTGATGATGGTCTTGGCATATGATCTATGGGAGTGGATCTGATTATAGTTGATGATGAGATATCAGTATCAGTGACAGATACACTGACAGTGAGAGTGATAGTGACAGTGACAGTAATAAGGATAGTGATAGGTTGGATGATAGGTTGATTATCAGTGACAGGTTGATTATTGTTAGCTTTTTAGCTCGAGAGGTACTCTGCATGTTTGTCTTGTATGTGGAAGTAACCTTGTACCTACACTACTAAACACTTGACTTTGTAATGGTTTTTTATAAAGTTGCGATAAAATGGTTCTTTTATTAAAGTGACTTTTTAATCAAATGTACCTTCTAATATTAAAGTGACTTTATCTCATAAAGTGCACTTATGTTATAAAGTCAAAATGTAATTTAATATTTTAAGTGATTTATTTTGGAGGGAATGAATCATGACCGTTGATCTTGTAAAGGCAAGATTAGATCTTGACCATTAGATCTAGGGTTGGAGAAGGTGAAGGGTCACTTTCAGATTATAAGAGAATGCATTGGGTAGTGTGCAAGACACATTGAGGAAGAGTTTGAGAGAGATTTCTGAGAAGAGCTTGAGAGAGGAAAGATGGCAGCAATGAGGGCACATTTCCCAAGAGAGATTGGGCACGAATCCTGAGGGAGTTTTGTGTGTGTGTGTTGTAACTTTTTTGTTGTTAGAGAGGTCGTATTATACGAATCTGTACAATTTGTACAGTCTGTACAACATACTGGGAGGGAACAGATTTCAAGGCAACTTGCTGCATGCAAATAAAGGTAGATTTTTCAGTGTTTTCTGTTGGTGAAGAGGGAAGTTTGGTTGATGTCCATAAAACATTTATTTGGCACAGATTTTGAGGTGTTGTAAGAGGGAAAATCCATACAACAGTACAGATTTTTCTAGGCATGGAAATCGAGGAAAAAATTTGGGATTGTTGGGTGTTGTAAGTTATTTCTCTTGGCTATAAATGTATTGTTGTTGTTGATATATCTTTCCTAAATCTAATTAAATCTCTCTCTCTCTCTTTGGGTTTCCCCACATTGGGGTTTTCCCTGGCATTGCCTAAATTATGAGTATTTCTGAGTTGAATGGTTGTTGCTCATTGTGTTTATTCTGCTACAAAAATTGCTTAGCAATGTGTATTTCTACTTATGGTAATTTCATAAATGTGGGTTTAGACATTTCAGAGTTCATAGAAGACAACTATCTCTAGGTTGCTAAGTGTATGATAGAATTATTTACTTATTGATTTTGTCATTTAAATTTGTACATGGTATCAGAGCTTGGGCTCTGAGTGATAGTGAGCAGTGAGATTTTTTGGCAAACTTGAAGGGGGGAATTCGTTGTTTGTTTTCCTTTGAACGGTGACAAGGAATATGGTTGCATGCATTAGATTTGAGGATCGTTTGGATGGTATTTCCAACTATTTGCAGTGAAAGGTCCGGATGTCAGTTGTTCTCAAGGAGAACAAGATTTGGAACTATGTTATTTCTGTTGTTGTGGCTCCCACAACAGATCCCGTTGCTTTGGATTTGCATGAGGTAAAGGAGGCCAAAGCTCAAAGGATTATTCTGGATGGGGTGAAGGACCACCTTATTCCACACTTGGTTAAGAAGAAGACAGCCAAAGAGATGTGGGATGCACTTAAGAATTTATTTGAGGCAAATAATGAAAACTGGAGGATGGCCTTGAAAGACAAGTTGCATGATACCAAGATTTGTAAGGGGGAGAGTGTGTCTTCTTATCTTACCCAGGTAGCTCAAGTGAAAGATGAGATGGCTGCAGTTGGGGAGGTCATATCGGATTCAAAGTTGGTGAGGATAGCCTTGAAAGGCTTCACCAAGGAATGGAAAGTCTTCGCGTGTGGTTGGTCATGAGCATATTCTAGATTGCAGCAGATTGTGGGACGATTTCACTCAGGAGGAGATCCAGGAAGGATCTCAAAGCAGTGGACAGAAGACAGATGGAGTTGATGAGAATGTTGTTCTTGTTGCAAAGAGCAAGAAGAAAGGAAATTCTGGGAGGGACTTGAGTAAAGTCAAATTTTATTGTTGTTACCAGTTGGGGCACCTTGCTTCTCATTGTCTTGAGAGGAAGAAGAAGAAGAAGAAATAGGAGGGGCCTGATCAGGGGATAAAATTTTGCTCAAAAATTCAAAGTGCTCGGAATCGCTTCAAACCGGACGAGAGCGTAGGTCTCGTTGTTTCGAACCCAACGCAACTCGTTTTTTCTCAAACGGACGTCGGGAGCGAGAGATATTGCAATCTGTTCGGAATGTCAAATAGGCAAAAAAAAGATGTTGACTGTACAGTCCGTACAAGATGACGTGGAAAAGTCCGTACATGCTGACGTGAAGGTCGTACGATGACATGGAAATTGATGATGTGGCAGTTTTATATTGGCAGATTTGGGCAAATGATATTCTGCCACGTAGCACTCCTTTATTGGTTTATTGTTTATTGGTTCAAAATTATGGAGTCCGTGGGATTCAAACCCCAGATCTCCCACACCAGTCAAAGCTTTGGTAAAGTCCATCATGCCAACGGGTCACACATTGATCCTTGTTAGCTATATGTATTGTAAAATATTTGAATTGATGTAACCTTTGATTCGGCGGGGGGTCGGGCCAGGGCTTAGCCCCGACCCGAGGTTTTATTGTGTTATACATATGCCCATGCCATATTTGTTTGCGCGGGAGTCGGTGTTGTACACGGAGCCCAGCCCATTTGTTTTCATTCTAAGATGTTTAATGGTGTCGTGATTAATTATCCTACTTATGATAAGGAATTGTATGCATTGGTTCAAAGTGTTAAAAAATGGAAGC
>JASDQU011313679.1:976-13167 GCA_032191745.1 Picea mariana
AAAAAAAAATAGAGTTCACCAAATTCATGATCACCATGGGCCCTACCATCATCTTGTTGCTAAACACAGCACAACATTGAGACTTAATGCCAACAGTAAATTACTTATAAAGAACAGAAAGAGAAAAAAAAGAGAAAAAGAAAAAATTAAAATCTCTCACTATTTGATTTGTTGTTGGTTTTCTTATGTAAGGTGATCAAGGTTTGAAACTCACAGTAGTAGGGAGAAGACACCCAAAAATATCCAACTATATTAAGAATTGGTGTGCCCACACCAAGTACCATCCTTGGTTGATTTTGAGGGCTTAAATGCCTCTAGATCATGATACTCTAACAAACAAGTTTTCTTATGTAAGGTGGTGAAGGTTCAAAACTCATAGTAGTAGGGAGAAGACACCCAAAAATATCCAACTATATTAAGAATTGGTGTGCCCACACCAAGTACCATCCCTGGTTGATTTTGAGGGCTTAAATGCCTCTCGATCATGATACTCTAACAAACAGGTTTTCTTAAGTAAGGTGGTCAAGGTTCGAAACTCACAGTAGTAGGGAGAAGACACCCAAAAATATCCAACTATATTAAGAATTGGTGTGCCCACACCAAGTACCATCCTTGGTTGATTTTGAGGGCTTARATGCCTCTAGATCATGATACTCTAACAAACAAGTTTTCTTATGTAAGGTGGTGAAGGTTCAAAACTCATAGTAGTAGGGAGAAGACACCCAAAAATATCCAACTATATTAAGAATTGGTGTGCCCACACCAAGTACCATCCCTGGTTGATTTTGAGGGCTTAAATGCCTCTCGATCATGATACTCTAACAAACAGGTTTTCTTAAGTAAGGTGGTCAAGGTTCGAAACTCACAGTAGTAGGGAGAAGACACCCAAAAATATCCAACTATATTAAGAATTGGTGTGCCCACACCAAGTACAATCTCTCGTTAATTTTGAGGGCTTAAATGCCTCTTGATCATGATACTCTAACAAACAAAAAATTGTTAATTATATAATTGTTGTTTATATTACTCATGCTCATCCACATATTGCATATCCACCACCTATCACTTCTCCATGTCATAGGCATCTACGTGTTACTCATGGTTTCCTCACCGATGCCTTTGTTGTTGGTCCACATAATGCAGAAAATGAAATTCATAACACAAATCAAAATTAAACATAATGCTAGCTTTAAAACTAGCATAACCCGGAAGTGGGGAAAAGGAAACACCAAAGTGAGTTCAAGTTGTTTTAATATTTGGATTTTTTTGGATGGAACATGAATATTAACCAGGTATGCTAGTAGCTTTCGGGGTATGCTTTCCAATGTAAGACAGAGAATAGTTAGACCACTTTAACCTGTTGAGCTACGCAAACTAGGGTTCTTCCCGCTGTGGAGCGAATCATGTGCAAATGTAGTTCTAAAGCCAACCGAAAAAAACCTGGAAGTCATCGCCTATTCAACAATTTGGAGTCAGGGAGTGAGAGGAGACGCGTGGACAGTTTCGAGTCGGTGAGTGGGGAGACACGTGGAGGAAGAATATTATAAAACTTATAAACCTAAATATTATAATATAATAAATGGCATTTTATTTTTTGGCACCTTCCTGGAATGCTTTCATCCTACGTCTTGCAAACCACCTATTGTCCCTTTTAGCCAATTGCAAATCCAAACTCTAATCCTCTTATCTTCCATTTTTTTTATAGAATCTTAATCTGATCTCACAGTAGGCTAAATAGTAGATTGCATCAATAGTAAATTACAGTAGGTCGATGTGGTGTCTAGGAAGAATTGTGATGGAGCCACACAGTGGCCAAGCTTTGTGGCTTCCATGTTCACGAAATCAGAATCAAGTGGTGTCGCCACTGCTCTTGCTCTTATTACATATTTTTTCCAAATAAACACAAACAAACATATTCGCAAAGTGGAGGAACGACAAAAGTAATCCCTCTCTATCTTTATATTTTCATTGCAGACGCCACAAACAAGAAATACTTTCGCGGCAGCTACAAGAAATACTCGGGTAGAATCGTGCCCATCACCCATGCCATGTTTAACAATCCACGGTTAGAGAATCAAACAACAATTCTTGAATTAGATGGAAGAGACAGTGCTTGTTATGTTATTTAGAAAGGGAGTGTGATTGAAAGGGATATATTTGGGGACAAACTTGTCACCAAGCACCATCTTGTTGCTTTTGCTCTGGTCGTCAAAAAATAGCTTGTTCTGAAGGCAATATGCAAATTTGTCACCAATAACAGGACTAAGCTAGGAAGGCACGGACAAACCTCCTCTACCAAAACCTCGTTGTTTGGGAAGAAAAATGAAATATCTTCACAAATACATATATATTTGCGCAACGATTTGACAAATAAAGTCTACAGAGGCATACATACCCTATCCCCCTCTCGATTTGAACATGTGACCTCTAAGGAGGAAACACACTTGTTTAACCATTAGGTCCACTCAGGTTGTATTTTTTTTTAATCATGTTGAATAAGTTTCACCATAAACATATTAAACCATAAGACTATGTAAACACTGTTATCCAAACTTAATACAAGATTAAATATGTAAAACTCTAATTCATAAATTCATCAAGTAAAAATATCAAGAAGTCATTAAAAATAATGTAACCGCCTCCTCACAGAACTTTCTACTTCTTAGAGTTGTAAGTCATTGCAAACCACATGCATTGAATGATATATATATATATATATATATATATATATATATATATATATATATATATATATATATATATATAACTCATGATCGTGGCTTCTCCCTTTTCTCCTTAAAGAGAGCTAACAGAGATACACCAGACACCTTAACTATATCAATGTAGATGCTAGCATGAGCAGACTGGTTAGTAATTCTTTTGGCAGTAACAAATGCCAAATTGTTGTATTAGTTCAAATTTTATTTGTTATACTTTTCATTTATTTGGTATGTGATTTGAAAGTTAAATTGCACAAATATTACATTATTTATCAATAAAAAACAATTATGACAACAAATATAGGAGAACCTCATAGGTAATAGAACCCCATAGGTAGGAGAACCTCATAGGTCATAATTTTTTTGGTAATCTAACTCAAAAAGACATTAGGTAAATCCCACATGCAAAAAACACAATAGTTGACTTCTCGATGCAAATGAAGAAACCAACGTTTTCAATTAGCAATGACAAAACCATTGATTCCTGCAATGATAAAAAAAATTGATTCCTTTCTGAACTTAAGATGCAAAGAGTAAAAAACAATTAACTTATGACTGTAATTTATAGATGTAAAAGTGTATTCCCTTCAAAACTATGATATTGCCACGAATCGGTCCCTCGGATTCGTTTACCTTGAACAATAAATCCATCCATTTTGGATGAGCTCCTTGGCTAACATATTTCTTCCATCCTGAGCTTTCCATTCATTAAAAGATCAATTGCATCTACCCATCGGTGAGCAATTCGATGGAAAAATAGGAGCCACCTTAACTGAGCCAAGGAGCCACAGGGTTTCCTTCACCATTCGGCTCCTCTGCCTGTGAGAACGGATTCAAGGTCCCAAAAACAGGATTTTGGGCTATGAAGTCCTCAAATTTGGGTTGTTTGGAATCGTGTCTTGCAAGTTTACTGCTAATTCTATGTTGGATTCTTGTCGTGGGTTGGTGTTGTTGGTAACCATGGTTGTAACATTCCCACTGGCGTTGAGATCCCGAAAACCATTGAGGCAGGAGTCCTGGTCTGTGAGGGCTGTGCTCGTCCACATCTGCACGTTGCTCATCTGAAACCGGAACATAGGTCCATGCCTTTGCGAGCATCCTTGTGTGGACATAGAGGCGGTGGTACAAATTTCAAGGTTATATAGAGGCGGTGGGTCCAAATTTTGAGGAGGAGGAATAGCTAGCAGGTTAAGCCAAATCCATGCCTCTTGGATTATCGAGATTATCAGGGTCTATGTGGACATGGCAGAGGTGGTGGGGAAAAGGAGAAACAGATGGCAGTGTTTCATTTGTTAATGACAAACGACGAAAAACCTAAGGAAACCTCCCCTTAAAGAACGCCTTTAGCGTAATTAGCCAAGTAATTGACATGTTGGTTCCATCATTCATATCAACATCAATTGACACATTGTTGTCATCATCATTTCGAAGGCTCACAGTGTCCCAACTCTTTCATTACACAACACGAAATAAGAATTGCAGGCATAATTTCAAGTTGCAATTAATATCATTGGCATTTATGGAAGATTTTAAATTGTGAATGTTACATTAACTTATGGACGTAGTGAATGTCATTGGCACATATGTATAAAATGTAGATTTTAAATTATTTAGTTACGAAAATTTAATTACCATGTAGAAAAAAGAAATTTGATAACAACTCATATGATTTCAATACTCATCGATCAACGATGGTGATGTTGGTAATATTATATAGTGGATGATTATTTAACACGAGTGATTGGTTAAACATGTGTAGTGTTCGGTTAATTTTGAGAGTTCATTTATTTTAGGTGGTTTATAATTGTATATAGTTTTAGTTTTTGGTATATATATGTGAAGGGAGCATATTTAAGTGGAATATTGTTTTCATTCTAAAATATCATGAAAGAATATATAAGTGTATGAGACTTCCTTGTTTGTGGGACAAGGGACCTCACGCAATAATTTGACTACTAAAGTCTATGGAGGTATACATACCCTACCCCCCTCTGGATTTGAACTTGTGACCTCTTGATCTGGGATCTTTTCATCGATATGACTTATTAAAGAATTGTATTAAATGAGCATAAATTGAAGTGCACCATAAACAAGGAATAACTCAATAATGAAGAGACGTATGCATCAGATCTGAACAATAAACTTGATAATGGAGTTCGTCCCTGGTGGACTACGTCTCAGAGTCCTGCTCTCAAATGGATAGGCCTTTTTATTAACTCAACAAAAGAATTTAGCAAAACACATAAGTATACCTCATTCTAGAGTTAAGCTGTAGAAGTTTTGCTCAGATCAAAAAACAGACAGCACCACTGGATTTGTGACATCAAATTACCCAAAAATGACTGTCTCCACTCCTCGATCTGAGTCTAGCACTTCCAGGCCCCTGAGAAAATTCATCTCGATTTCTGTGCCCTCATCCTGCAATAATGATTGTTCTTTGCATCATTTTTCATGCCTTGGTACAACCTGTCACGTGCCTTGGTCTCCACCCCGTGCCTTGGCAGAACCTCTTCTTAAATTAAAATGGGGGCGGATTTACCAACCTCGTTCGTTTGGCCCAAAGATTGGAGGAAGTATTAAGGCGCTAGTATTGGGGGAGGTATCGGGGTCAAATCCGCGGGCCTCCTCCCTATGACTTGTTTATTTTAAACCGCGGACGGTTCTCCCCTAACTTTGGAAAACGCCGATAGAGTTGGCAGAGTATGGTTTGGCTAGTTTGATATATGGCGGGATTTTTTATTATAGTGGCAGATATGGCGGTTGGTGCCAACCAACCCATTTTTGTTTTTGGATTTCCTGTAGTTGGCCCTCATTAGGAATTTTTCCACTGCCACGTGGCACTTCCTCATTGGTCCACATGTCGACCTGAAAAGACTGAAAATGAGTGACATGTGGCAGCCTTTGGTGTTGCCACGTCACCATGATGATGTCATGCTGATGTCAACATGACATGTGTCACCCTCTGCGTGTGTCATGTACACTGTACAGATGTTGACATCATCTGTACTGATGTTGATGTCAACAATACAGATGTTGACCCATCCTTGATGACTGGGCTAGGTTGACCAAAACATTGACCGTGAATATATTTTGATCTGTAACTTCGTTTGACGAGTCGTTTACGTCATTGGAAATCTTGCGACACGCTCTTCGTGATGATGCCAATTTCACTAAGTTTTGAGGACTTTCAATTTTTTCCCTTTCTCTTTTTGTTGAGGCCATTCTGAGCTTCCTTAGCCTCCTTTGGATCCTTTTTGGATCACGGGTTCCCACCGAGAGATTTTTGGACCACCAAAAACTTTCATCAATCAATAGATAAGTGAGGAAAGAGTTCCCTCACCTTTTCCTTCTCAATCCATTTTGCCTTGCTTGGATGTGTGCCCTTTAATCCCACTCGAAGATAACCAACATCATCCCTGCGTGAAGTCCTCATTCTTCTGTCCAAGATGATATCTTCCTTCAACTCATCAACTGAAGGTAATGAAACTTCCTCACCCTGATCCATGATTATGGGAAGCTAAAAAAGTTTCAAGTTTTCCACATTTACAACTAAGTAGCTCTGCATATAAGGTGGAAGATCTAGACGAAAAGCATTGGTACCACTTTTCTCCAAAATAGTGAAGGGTCCATAACGGATGGGCTTGAGTTTCTTACCTTCACCCTTCAATCTCTCCTTGTTGATATGAAGCCATACCTGGTCTCCAACCTAGAACTAATGATCAACCCTTTGTTTGTCATGTTGAGCCTTATACTGTGCTTGACTTTTCTCCAATTGTTCCCTGACTGTTTGGTGTACCTGTTGGATCTTTTGAATGAACTTGTGGGCCCTGTCTTCATTTCTTTCTTCATTTGAATCATCATCTCTCCCATACACAAAGTTCAAAGGGACCTTAGGAAAATACCCAAAACATGTCTCAAAAGGAGAACACTGAGTGGAGGAATGTAAGGCTCGATTGTAAGCATGTTGTACATAGGGTATATGTTCATCCCATAACTTGGGATGCTTGTTTCAATAGCCTCGAAGAAAAAGTACCATTGTTCGGTTAACAACCTCTGTCTATCCGTTAGTCTATGGATGGAAACTTCAACTTGGTGTCCATCATTCTCCACAAGCTTGTCCAAAAATCCCCAAGGAATCGAGTATCTTGATCCGATATAATGGATGTGGGTAACCCAAAGTGAAACCAAACATACTGAAAAAAGAGATTAACAGTCTTCTCAACAATGATCTATTTTTTACATGGCATTAAGATACACATATTGCTGAACATATCCACTACAACATACAAATAGTTATGACCTCTTTTCGACATTGGTAAACCCCCTACAAAATCCATGGAGATACTTTCCCATGGATGGGATGGAACAGGAAGTGGTGAGTATAGCCACAATTTTCTATTAGTGGGCTTAGAAGTAGAACACATCACACACCCCTTTACATATTTAGTTACAATTGCTTTCATCTGAGGCCAGTAACAAAACCTCTGCATATGAGCCATAGTTTTTCCTACCCCAAAATGCCCAGACACAAGAGAAGTGTGAGCTTCTTGTATTACATGGACTCGTTCACTTGTAGGAATACATAGCTTTCCAAGATGGTAGAGTAGTTTTCCCTGTAGACAATAGTTCTCTACCTGTGCACCATGGGTTAGCTTCTCAAATATTTCTTTAAAAATTTCATCAACGACATATTGTTCCACATAGCTATCATGAGATAAAGAAGCATTCTTAAAAATAATAGAAGCAACAATAGGAGGTCTAGAAAGCATATAAACTACCTTGTTACTTGTACCCTTTTTGTATTTGATTACCAAATGAAATTGTTGAAGAAAACCCATCCATCTAAAATGTCGAGATTGTTGCAGCTTGGTTTGTGTTTGGAGATACTGTAAGGGTTGATGATCTATATGTATGATTGTTTCCTTCCCTAACAAGTAATGCTTCTATTTCTTTACACTTTGAAATAATGCATACAACTCTTTATCATACATAGGATAGTTAACAACAACTTGGTTAAAAGTTTCAGAGTGGTAGCAGATAGGCTTACGATATTGTATCAATACTTCACCCATGGCTTACCCGCTGGCATCTGTCTCTATCTCTAAAGGTTGTTGAAGATTCGACAATGCTAATACTGGTGCGGTGCTGATCGTTTCCTTCAAAGTGTCGAAATCTTTTTGTTTCTTTCCTCCCCACTGAAAAGTGTTCTTCACATTGGTTAAGGCATGCAAATGAGCTGCTATAAAAGAGAAGTTTGAAATGAATCTCCTCCAGTACTAGATTGCATCTAAGAAGATCTGTATTTTGGTTACACTTTTGGGCTCAGACCAATTTACAATTACATCAATCTTGGAAGGATCAATTTTCAATTGTCCTCCTCCTACAATATGACCTAAGTATACAAGTGCAGTCTTACCAAATTCACATTTGGACAATTTTACATACAAATTTTCCCTTTGCAAAGTATCCAATACTTGTTTTACATGCCTTACATGTTCATCCCAAGTCCCACTAAATATAAGAATGTTGTCTAAATATATAATCACAAAATCACTAATGTGCATCATTCATCACACGCATGAAGGTTACTAGAGAATTACAAATCCCAAACGACATAACTAACCACTCAAACAATCTATGTTTGGTTTTAAAGGCAATTTTCCATGCATCATGTTCTGCAACCCTGATCTGATGGTATCCACTACGCAAATCCAACTTAGTGAAACAAACAACATTCTTTAATTCATCAAGTAAATCATTTATATGAGGAAGAGGGTGTCAATTTTTCACCATGATTTTATTTAAGGCTTGGTAATCAACACCCATTCGCCATGTACCATCCTTCTTTGGCACTATCATGATTGGAGAACCACAAGGAGATGATTTGGGCTTGATGACCCCTTGATCCAATAAACTTTGTACCTATTTTTTGATCTATGTCATCTCTACAGCTGACATCATGTACATGCGCACATTAGGAAGAGGAGAATCATGTTGAAGATGTATTTCATGTTGGATTTCCCTCTTAGGAGGTAATCCATCTAGTTCTTGGAAAATGTCATCATACTTAGAAACAATATAGATTAGTTCTTTCATATGAGAAGGATCAGATCCTTGGTAAGCGTCAAATGTTCTGACATCCTTTTCCCTTACGACCATGAGTACATATCTTTTATTACTGGTTATGAGTCTCTTCATTTGTCCTGCACTAACAAGGGTTTTGTTTACCCACATGTTGTGGGCTCTAGCAATATATTCCACTCCCCCTTTAGTAAGGTGATATTTGTTCTCATGACGAAAAAAGACTGCTTTTCTATCATAAAAATAAGGACCCCCCAACACTAATGCCACATATATCAAGTGATACAACATCCAAATCCACTTCATCAATCAACTTTGAAGCAATAGAAAATCTGATCCTACATTGCTTGGTGACATTAGGTTTTGCTTTATCACATACCCAACCAAGAGGATAAGGCTTTGGATGTGGTTTAGTTTCAAGACCTGTCTTTTTGACAAGTGCTTCAGATATCAAATTTACTTGGGAACCTAGATCAAATAATGTATCTATCTTAGTGTGTTTATATACAACTCTTATATGAAATAATTCATTCCTCTTTCTTTCATCATCATGAGATTCATTATTGGAATTTGAACTAGCATGAAGATAATCTTTACCTTGTACTCCAACCGCTGTGATCTTTCCTTCGTCTCTTGAATCGGAACCAATATCTTGTTGCACTGTAGCAACAATATTCATCTTCCCCTTTCCACCGAATTGTTTCAGTCTCTTCTTTGGATGTAGTTTCCAATAGTGTTCATCATCGTGACCATTCTTCTTGCAATGAGTGCAAGATGGTTTTCCTTCTTCTTTCTTTACAGTGGTAGTCTTTTTTTCCTTCCTTTTAAAATTCTTAAACTGCATATGTGGGAGATTGGAAGGTTTCTTTGTGGGATCTTCTTGAACATGTTTTCCCCTGTTCTCAAGGTGAGTGGATTGCATACAAACTTCGTCAAGACTGGTGGGTTAAACAATAGTAAAGTATGATGAATATAACTGTGAAGTGCGCCAATGTACTTCATTAAAGTTTCATAAGAATCCAAAGGAATGTTTAATGCAAGAGATTTCATCCTAAATTCTTTCGTGAAATTTTGTACAATTTGAACTCTACTTTGTCTTAAAGTTTGTCATTCCATCATTGCTTTATGTAAATAACCCAATGGATAAAACTGCTTCCTTATTGCTGATTTAAATTCTGACCATGAGGAAAGAAGATTACCACACTTACTTATGTCCTGAAGTTTTCTCTCCCACCATACGAGAGTGGCGCCTTCCAGACGAAGAGAGGCCAACTACACTTTAATTTCCTCTTCATCAATCTATTGAATATGACAATATAGTTCAACCTCTCAGATCCAATTATCTACCTTTTCAGAATTAACACCTCCATTAAACATAGGTAAAGCAAATTTTACATCAAGCTTTAATAATGGTTTCTTAAAAGAAAGTTTATGGCTAGAATGATGAGAATGATGAGAATGCTCAGAGGAAGAAGAGCTAGAACTTGATGGTGAAGATGGAGGCTCGGGAGGGTCTCCTCCAGCCCCTTGATTCACTGAAGCATTATCATCCTCTTGTGATTCCTTTTTCTTCCCTTTCTTCTTCATCCTCCTCTTGTAGTCTCCATACATTCGCTTGACCATTTATGACAAGCGATAAAAGACCATATGGAAGTTTTTCTCTTGTTCGCCATGCTTGTCCTCTTCGGCCATTTTCTTCCTTCGGGATGCACGACCAACTTTGGGATTGAAAGTCTTAAGAGTCCCTTCAACCTTCGTATACTTGGCCCTAGTAAGCATTTACACTCAATAATTCAAGTCAAAAGACGACTACTTTGATACCAACATGATCCTGTATTTTTTCATCGATATGACTTATTAAAGATTTATATTAAATGAGCATAAATTGAAGTGCACCATAAAGAAGGAATAAATCAATAATGAAGAGACATATGCATCATATCTGAACACAAAACTTGATAACGGAGTTCGTCTCTGGTGGACTACGTCTTCGGGTCCTACTCTCAAATGGGTAGGCCTTTTTATTAACTCAGCAAAATAATTTAGCAAAATACATAAGTATACCTCATTCTGGAGTTAAGCTGTAGAAACTTTGCTCAGATCAAAAAATAGATAGCACCACTGGATTCATGGCATCGAATTACCCAAAAATGATTGTCTCCACGCCTCGATATGAGTTTGGCACTTCCAGGCCCCTGAGAAAATTTGTCTTGGTTTTTGTGTCCTCAGCCTGCAATAATGATTATCCTTTGCATCATTTTTCGTTCCCTAGTATGGCCTTCCGCGCACCCTGGTCTCCCCCCCATGTCTTGGCAGAACCTCTTCTTAAGTTAAAATGGGGGCGGATTTACCAAACCTAGTTGTTTGGCCCAACGGTTGGCAGAAGTATTAAGGCACTAGTATTGGGGGCGGTCCCAAGGTCAAACCCGTGGGCCTCCTCCCTATGGCTTGTTTTTTTTAAACCATGGAAGGTTCTCCCCTAACTTTGGAAAAAGAGGATAGAGTTGGCGGAGTATGGTTTGGCTAGTCCGATGTATGGCGGGATGTTTTATTATAGTGGCAGATATGGTGGTTAGCGACACCCATCCCATTTTTATTTTTGGATTTTCGGTAGATGGCCCTCATTGGGAATTTTCCCACTGCCACGTGGCACTTCCTCATTGGTCCACATGCTGACCTGAAAATGTCAAAAATGAGTGACACGTGGCATCCTCTTGTGCTTCCATGTCACCATGATGACAACAACATGACATGTGTCACCCTCAGCTTGTGCCACGTACATTGTACAGATGTTGATGTCATTCGTATTGATGCTGACATCAGCAGTATGGATGCTCACTCATCCCTATTGACTAGTCTAGGTTGACCAAAACTTTGACCACAAATATCTTTTGATCAGTAACTCTGTTTGAGGAGTCATTTACACTGTTGGAAAGCTTGCAACGCGCTCTTCGCGATGATGCTGATTTTATTGACTTTTGAGGACTTTGAATTTTTTTCCCTTTCTCTGTCTGCTGAGGCCATTCTGAGCTTCCTTAGTCTCCTCTAGATCCTTTTTGAATCACCTCTACTTAGGAAACATAAGTTCTTCACCATTAGGCCCACTCAAGCTCTATATAGAATAATATAATTTTAAGGTCACGACCAAGCCAGAGATCAAATTGGTGTATGAGACTGTTAAGCCCTAATATTGGCTCATTACCCCTTAATTAGGACATATTATATTAGTAATGTTATTTTATTTATGTCGGCTTTAGGCCATTAGTTTTAATTATACCTCCTAGTCTCCTATATATACCAAGGAGACATTTTCATTTTGAATCATCTTGTACTTGAACATTTAAGTGGGGTAAAAGGAGGTTTCCCCCTTGAAGAGGCTTATTATCTGAA
>JASDQU011313680.1:0-19416 GCA_032191745.1 Picea mariana
CTGAAGTTTTCTCCAAACATGCAAAAAAGTCAAAGGTCAAAGTTAACAGTCCGTACTGATGACGTTAGCAGTATGACCCACATGTGGAAGATGACATCATGATGATGTCAACATGTTGATGTGGCAGAACTAGACGTTGACACGTGTGAGGCAGATCCAACGTTTTCAGATGTTGATGTGGTAGGTGACTAGACTGTACGGACTAACACGTGGTAGTCCATACGATGATGTGGCCCAGTGACAGCTTGCTGTGTGGCAGTATGAATGACAGGATGGTAGTGACATGGCCAATAGGTGGCAGTTTGAGGAAATGACATATGGTGTATGGTGTTGACTAAGCGTTGACTGGATTGTTGACTGTGCAAGGTGATTATGTGCTGACTGTGTGCTGAGTTGGCTTGGGCAAATAAGGTGATGCCAAGTGGCCCAATCATAGGGTGCCACGTAGCACCCTGGATTATTCCAATAGGCCCGGGTCAAAAATTTGTTTAGATTCCCGACGATTCGAACCTCCTACCTTCTCTCTAGGTAATGACTTAACAAAAGTCTGATAACCGAGATGACATACATGCATAGCTTGATACCACTGCCATCGTCCACTGTTTTGTTTGCAATGTGGTGCGCATATGGGGATTAGCCACCGACCAAGCACCCAGCCACATGGGCCCATATGACTAGGAACATAGAGAAAGGGGGCATGAATTCTAGCGCGTGGCCACTTGGCCCTGGTGCCTGACCACATGGCTCCATATAACCTGGAGCGCGAATGAAAAGGGGGCGCTAGTAAGATTTTGGCCCAACGTTCAGCGACATGGTTTCCCATATGACCAGGAGCCCAAAGAATAGGGTTGCATGCTTGATTTAGGTGCAAAGTGAGTTTTAAAACATCATATTAATATTTTATAATATATTTTGGCCAATTTTAATGGGATTTGACCATTTTTTGAGGATCTGGAGCTGAGATTGAGGAACTATTTTGGGAGGAAGTTGGGATGTGACCCCCAACTTAAATCCTATATGAACCCAGCCTATTTTCCATGGAGATCAAGTGGTGAACAGAAGAATGATGAAGACCTTGTGAAGTCCAAGCCATTTTTATGCAGGGAAGCCAAGAGAGTAGCTTAGCTTTGGAGGCCATTTCTGGGAGTTTTTCTCCACCTTTTTCATTGTCGTATGTTGCATCATGTTCCTAAGATAGAACATAACACAGATGAGTCAATCATAGACTTAAATGATGTAACTTTGATGTAGAGTTTTAACATTGAAGATTAATAAAGAAGCCTCCCCACTGAGACAAAGGCCTGAAGACGTAGGCAGAGTTGCCAAACTCCATTATCAACTTTTGATGTCTTAAATATGCTTGTGGTTTGTTGTATTTACTTTTTTCTGTGTTGCAAATTATATTCTTAAGATTCTTCTCATTCTTATCCACTCTTAACTCGTAAAATTTTACATGCAACATACTTAATCAAGTCATTTAAAAGATCATTTCGGATCAGTAGTATAAACTCATACAATTGCGAGCTCATATATCAAATTATTTTCAACATGAATGAAGAATAGGAATTCGAAATCTAAACTCTTTGGACTCGTGGAAAATATTTTGTTGTTGCGGTCACAATAATGAGTAATTGATTTAACAACCAGAGCAAACGAAAGAAGGAAACCATGTGCAATAGGGTTCTATGTAAGTACTTTGTGCATGGAGCATTCTTGAAGGGCAAGGTCTGTACATGATTGGAAGGATCRGGAAAACATTGTGTACATCCTACCAGTGAGGAGTTTTCTCTTATGGAAGTCGGTGTACATTATACTGAACATACTATTGTTAGTATCATTATGTAATATGTATCATTTGTTTGTAGTGTATCTTAGCAGGCCATGTAAAGAGTTCTCTCACAATCCTACCTGGGTGACAATATTTGACATCAGAGCTGGGCGCCATGGAATATATCAACCTTTTCCTTAAATAATCTTTAATATGGAGATTATTTACACTTTGGGCCAGGCGCATGACTTTCCAATCGTGTAAAATGGTGTGGATTTCCTGCAAAAATATTGCAGTGGTCGATTGTTAAAGGAACACTGCCAATGAACTTAGATTGTCGACTTGACATGGAACTATCAACCCGACAATCAGACGTGAAGCTGATGACCTAGAAAGTCCATCGATGCAGTCGACACACTTCATCTTGCTTTGATGAAGTGTGTCATACATGTAAAATAATTATATGAAGAACATTTAGTTTAGACGAGTCGATTCGAGTTGAGTTAATCAAAAAGTCGAATAGAAAAGAAAAATAAAAATGTTGTTGATTGATTCATGAGCATATAACTCGTTCGAGTCACACTTATTGTAAAATATGAGTTGAGTTTGATTCAGTAACTTGATTGATTATAAAGAATGAGGGGGTTAAACGTGAGTTTTTAAAGGCATGTGATCCCCTCCACTCATGTATTGTAATTCATTCTTTAGCCAACAAGATTGGTTTCTCGCCAACATCAATCGAGTCGAAAACATTTTATTGAGTTGTAAATGGATGGTACCAGAAAAATTGTCTTTCTCCATTGAGTCGTTGAGTCAAGTCTAGTCAAGTTCTCATTTATGTAATATCAAATGCAGACTCCATACATTCTCAAAGACCAGAAAAGCATAAAGAAGAACATTCAAATTTGATGAGCAACAAAGCAAAGTAGTAAAAGATTGAGCATTGATGATGAACATGTTGGCAACGATTAAAGGCATTCAAGAAAGAGGCATCAGATGATGACACACACACACATAAGAGCTTAAAATAAAATATGATGGCACCAAAAAAATACTGAATTGATTGAGCCCCTTGGTATAAAAGTTGCAGAATAGTTCTTGAGTTGTTACCTTAGAAGCCAGAAAATAGAGAAATGGTAAGTTGGTAGAAGCATGGTGTTCCACCGTAGGGTGTGTGCAGGGGTAAGATGATCCTAGGACGAGAAGCCACTCACCACTCTGAAGGCACCAAAGAGAAATGTGTAACAATAGGATCAAGAGGACAATTGTGGGGGACAAGCAAGGATTTGAGTGTGGGGGAGATGTTGAGGAAGCCTTCTAGGCTATGTAAATGTCATCATACATTAACCTAAGTATAAGAATGTATAAGAACATATGTAATAAGTGTATAAAGATAATATAACGAACGATTAGTTGGAGCGAGTACAACCGCTCCAACCATCCCTCTATTGTATAAATACCCATAAAGACTTGGATGGATATCCTTCAATAAATTATCTCTTCTTTGTTGGGTTATGTGTATTCTTTATGTGCTTCACAATGTAGTTTCTCCTTAAATACATCCTCTAATTCCGTAGAATACAATAAGCCTCAATTATTTATCAAACTAAGTCATTTATTTTATTCATTGTATCCTTGTTATTAGAGTACACTTATCCAATGGGATCCTTTTGGTCCCAAAAAGGTGCCAAAGAGATAAGAGAAAACAATTCTATAACCTTTCTCTTCTCATACCATTTTGCTCTCCTCGAGAATTCTGTGTGCGAGAATTCTGTGTGTTTAGTATCCATTGCAAGAATTACTTATACTATGAAAATTAATTAAATATTTTAAAAATAGATTCCATCATTAACAAGCACATAAATTTACTGTGGAGAAACCCTACTAAAGAAAATTATGATGAAATGGCTTCGTGAATGCTTATATTCTCAAAGCGCTTAACTTATATTACAAAGGAATCTAAAATATTTTTAGTTGTGTCGAAGCTTCTACATCTTAGTGTTCATGGCCTCTTCTTTGCTTGGTTGATTTGATAAACACTCTCATGTAACATTGTCATAAATATAGTGGAAATTTTATGATGTTATAAAATTTTGTATTTTTAAATATTTCTTCTTAAGAAAAACATAAAAATATTATATTAATAAGGGGTTTGTAGCAGATCTAACAACGATTGCATAAACCATCCAAAGCTTCAAAAGACAAAACTAGGAAGTCCTCTACAACAACAAAAAGTAATTCAAAGCATACTATATGAAAAATGTTCCAATTGTTTTTGCATATTATATGAGAATGAAAGCAATTCAAAGCATACTATATGAGAAAAAGTAATTCAAAGCATACTATATGAGAATGAAAGCAATATCCCATCGTGATTGAAGAGTTAACAAGTAATTTTTAAGATTTCCCCATAGAAATAAAAATAAAAATATTCGATCGTATTTTTCAACGATTTTGATAAAAACCTACAACATTATAAACTATGAGTTCTATAAACTTCTTTGTATTGAAAGTTGGTAATGTGAAGAATGTATCATCGACTTGCAAAATATGTTAGGATTTTTTATTTTGTTGTCATGAAAGTTGACAATGTGAAGAATGTACCATTGATTTGCAAAAGATGTTAGGCTTTTTGATTTTCTGGGAAGATTAGGCTTGTGAAGATCTGGTCAACCATGAAATTTTTTGGCAGAATTTATGCTACCAGATTGATTGGCAGCATGTCTAAGTGGTATATGAGATGGAGCGAATTTGATCTCTGAACATTGTAGTTGATCCAAAATTGATATGAAAAGGCTAAAAAATCAAATTCTCGTATTTGGACAAAACCAACACCATTGCGTAGTGCCCGTCACATTGATTTCGACATTATATTATTTTTTGAAAATGGACTTCGTATGGTGAAGATATCACGTTCTGAAGTTTTCTCCAAACAGGAAAAAAAGTCAAAGGTCAAAATCAACAGTCCGTACTAATGACGTCAACAATACGACCCACATGTGGTAGATGATGTCATGATGACATCAACTTGATGGCATGTCAGCACCAAAGTTTGACATGTGTCAAGAGGATTCAACATTTTCAGATGTTGATGTGGCAGGTGATTGGACTGTACTGTTACGAGGGAAAGACTCTCTATGGCTAGGGTAAACCACAACAAACAGGTATGACTGCAAAAATCTACTCAATTCCAACATATACTATATAAACCAATGTGCAAGTGAGATAAGAAAGAAGCTTACCTCGTTCCAACGTTTGATGATGTTCCACCATTGAACACTTTGACCCAAAGCTTTGTACCTGCAACAAGTTCTCAACAAACAAGAAAATCAAGTATATAGTGATAATGTAAAGGGGTTAGCACATTAGATAGCATAATCCATTAATAAACATTACAAATATGCCCATGGATAATAATCATATATTTGCATGATACCAATTGGATGGGAAATGAGTATTTCTATTAATAAATGATCAGCAGAAGCGAAAACATTACAGACTTCCGTGTCGGCACGGTTCAAAACCAAGAAACCAAGTTCCTTCCAACTGGACCTCCACCACTTCAATCCTCCACCAAAGGAAATCTCATAAGAAAGAGATAATGAGGTTCTCTCAGCAATAGGGAAAGAGCTTGGGGGCTGAACATTGTGTTCAGACTTGAGGGACAAAGGGATGCAAACTCAATATGAAGTAATTTCTTCAGAGTAACTTTGTTCTTAAAGTTGAATGCATTCTCATTTTTTTCCATAGCTCAAAATTGTGTTCTTATATCCTTCAAAATGCAACTGAAGAGCCGAGTCAGAACATTTTCAGTGTATGGAAGGCCAAGGATCAGAGATCTCTTATCGTGACATGGAAACCCGACTTCATTTTTGTATTTTCTGGCACAATTCCTGATGTACACGGGTTGTATTGGAGCATCCTACGTATACGCATGTTGTATAGTAGATAGGGCGTGTGTATGTGGAAAAATATGTATTTTTAGCTCTAGATTCATCAAAAAGGGATGATAAGTCTGCATAGAGAAATGGAAAAAATCCCTTTGTGCAAGATAGCAATGGTGAGGCAAATCTTGCTATAACATGTACGGAATGGCACGTGGCATTCTGTATGATGACGTGGCCTAGTGACAACTTGTTGCATGTTAGTACAGATGAAAGGATGACAATGAAGTGGCCAACAGGTGGTAGTATGACGAAGTGACATGTGATGTACGGTGTTGACTAAGTGTTGAATGGATTGTTGACTGGGTAGGGTGATTGTGTGCTGACTATGTGGTGAGTTGGCTCGGGAGAATAAGGTGAAGCCAAGTGGCCCAATCACAAGGTTCCACGTAGCACCCTGGATCAGGCTAATAGGCCCAGGTCAAAAACAAATTTGGACTCCCGACGGTTCGAACCTCCGACCTTTTCTCTAGGCAATGACTTAACAACAGTCTGATAATCAGGATGGCAGACAGGCATGGCTTGATACCACCGCCATCGTCCACGGTTTTGTTTGCAATGTGGCACACATATGGGGGTTAGCCATCAACCAAGCACCCAGTCACATGGGTCCATACGACCAGGAACCTAGAGAAAGGGGCTACGAATTCTAGCGCCTAGCCACTTGGCCCTAGCACTCTGCCACATGGCTCTATATAACTTGGAGCACGAATGAAAAAGGGGCATCGGTAAGATTTTGCCCCAGCATTCGGCCACATGGGTGCCCATATGACCAGGAGCCCAAATAATAGGGGTGTGTGCCTGATTTAGTTGCAAAGTGGGTTTTAAAACATTATATTAAGATTTTTTAATATATTTTGGCCAATTTTAATGGGATTTGACAATTTTTTGAGGATATGGAGCCCAGATTAAGGGAAAATTTTGGGAGGAATTTGGGATGTGACCCCCAAATCAAATACTATATGAACTCAACCTATTTTCCATGGAGAACAGGTCGTGAACAACAAAATGATGAAGAATTTGTGAATTCCAAACCATTTTTATGCAGGGAAGCCAAGAGAGTAGTTGAGCTTTGGAGGTCATTTCTGGGAGTTCTACTCCACCTTTTTCATTGTCGTCTATTGCATCAGGCTCCTAAGATAGAGAAGAACACAGTTGAGTCAATCATAGACTTAAATGATGTAATTTTGATGTATATTTTGAGCATTGAAGATTAATAAAGAAACCTCCCCCACTAAGACAAAGGCCTAGAGACGTAGGTAGAGTTGTCGAACTCTGTTATCAACTTTTGGTGTCTTAAATATGCTTGTGGTTTTTTGCATTTTCTTTATGTACTGCAAATTCTATTCTTAAGCTTCTTCTCATTCTTATCAAGTCTTACCTGGTAAAAGTTTACATGCAACATACTTAACCAAGTCATTTAAGAGATCATTTCAGATCAGTAGTATAAACTCATACAATTGCAAGCTCATATATCAAATTATTTTCGACATGAATGAAGAATAGGAATTGAAAATCTAGACTCTTTGGACTTGTGGAAAATATTTTGTTGTTGCAGTCACAATAATGAGTAATTGATTTCACAACCAGAGCAAACGAAAGAAGGAAACCATGTGCAACAAGGTTCTATGTAAGTACTTTGTGCATGGAGCATTCTTGAAGGGAAAGGTCTGTACATGATTGGAAGGATAAGGAAAACATTGTGTACATCCTACCAGTGAGGAGTTTTCTCTTATGGAAGTCAGTGTACATTATACTGAACATACTATTGTTAGTATCATTATGTAATATGTATCGTTTGTTTGTAGTGTATCTTAGCAGGCCATAGAAATAGTTCTCTCACAGTGCTACTTGGGTGACAATATTTGACATCAGAGATGGGTGCCATGGAATATATCAACCTTTTCCTTAAATAATCTCTAATATGGAGATTATTTACACTTTGGGCCAGGCGCATGACTTTCCAATTGTGTAAAATGGTGTTGATTTCCTGCAAAAATATTGCAGTGGTCGATTGTTGAAGGAACACTGCCAATCAACTTAGATTGTCGACTTGACATGGAACCATCAACCCGATGATCAGACGTGAAGATGGCGACCTAGAAAGTCCATCGATGCAGTCAACACCCTTCATATTGCTTTGATGCTCATTGATTTCCCTATCAGGCAGTTGTCTTGCGTTGACCTGCTTATCTTCCTAACTCCAATTTCGCTATCATTATTTTATAAGGAAAAAGAAAATGAGAAACCTGGTGGAAGATTTTTAGGGTTGCACATAAAAACAAAAGTCGATATGTATTTAAGAGAGCTGAATGAGTTTTTCCTATATGAAGGCTATGCATTTCACAAATTGCAAAATGGAGAAAGAATGGTTATGAGTATTTTTGTTGTTTGTGATGTAAGCAACCTACGACCACAACTTTGCTATTGCTCTTGTCTGCACAATCCCTAAACATATAAAAGAGGAGAAGGGTTGCAGGCTTGAAAATTACGTAAGTACTAGTTTGTAATAGATGGAAAAAGATCCCCTTCAAGGTTTATTGTGCTCAATATGGTCAAGAGATGGTTGAAGATCAATGGGGATTCTATTGCTCGTTGTTAACTTGGTTGACCTAGCCGACTTTTCAAATTAGCATGCACCGGGATCGACTTATTTATTGGTAATGATATGATTGTATAAGCCACGAATTTAAATGTATGGAGTCAAGTATAATGGATCTTTAAGTAAGAGTATAATAGGAATAACAATGTTAGTTAAAGGGAGTCATACGTGTAAAATAATTATATGAAGGACATTTAGTTTAGTCGAGTCGAGTTGAGTTAATCAAAAAGTCAAATAGAAAAGAAAAATAAAAATGTTGTTGATTGATGAGCATATAACTCGTTTGAGTCATACTTATTGTAAAATATGAGTTGAGTTTGAATCAATAACTTGATTGATTATAAATAATGAGGGGGTTAAACGTGAGTCTTTAAAGGCAGGCGATCCCCTCCACTCATGTATTGTAAGTCATTCTTTAGTTGACAAGATTGGTTTCTCGTGAACATCAATCGACATCTAGTCGAAAACATTTTATTGAGTTGTAAATGGCTAGTACTAGAAAAATTGTCTTTCTCCATTGAGTCTTTGAGTCAATTCATAGTCAAATTCTCCTTTATGTAATATCAAATGCAGACTCTATACATTCTCAAAGACCAGAAAAGCATAAAGATGAACATTCAAATTTGACGAGCAACAGAGCAAAGAAGTAAAAGATTGAGCATTGATGATGAGAGTGTTGGCAAGGATTAAAAGCATTCAAGAAAGAGGCATCAGATGATGAGACACACACATAAGAGATTAAAAGAAAATATGATGGCACAAAAAATATTGAATTGATCGAGTCCCTTGGAATAAAAGTTGCAAAATAGTTCATGAGTTGTGACCTCAGAAGCCAGAAAGCAGAGAAATGGTAAGTTGGTCGAAGCATGGTGTTCCATCGTAGGGTGTGTGCGCAGGGGAAAGATGATCCCAGGACGAGCAACCACTCACCACTCTGAAGGCACCAAAGAGAAATGTGTAAAAGTAGTATCAAGAGGACCATTGTGGGGGACGAGCAAGGATTTGAGTGTGGGGAAGATGTTGAGGAGGCCTTCTAGGCCATGTAAATGTCATCATACATTAACCTAAGTATAATAATGTATAAGAAAATATGTAATAAATGTATAAATATAACATAACAAATGATTAGTTGGAGCGAGTACAACCGCTCCAACCATCCCTCTATTGTATAAATACACATAAAGATGAAATAAAGACTCGGATGGATATCCTTCCCTAAATTATCTCTTCTTTGTTGGGTTGTGTGTGTTCTTGATGTGCTTCACAATGTAGGCTCTTCTTGAATGCATCCTCTAATTCCATAGACTACAACAAGCCATAATTCTTTATCAAAATAAGTCATTTATTTTATTCATTGCATCCTTGTTATTAGAGTACACTTATCCAATGGGAGCCTTTTGGTCCCAAAAAGGTGCCAAAAACATAAGAGAAAGCAATTCTATGACCTTGCTCTTCTCATACCATTTTTCTCTCCTCAAGAATTCTATGTGTTTAGTATCCATTGCATGAATTACTTATACTATGAAAATTAATTAAATATTTTAAAAATAGATTCCATCATTAACAAACACATAAATTTACTCTGGAGAAACCCTACTCAGGAAAACTCTGATGAAATGGATTGGTCAATTAGTATATTCTCAAAGAACTTAACTTATATTACAAAGGATTCTAAGAGATTTTTAGTTGTGTCGAAGCTTCTACATCTTAGTGTTCACGGCCTCTTCTTTGCTTAGTTGATTTGATAAACACTCTCATGTAACGTTGTCATAAATATAGTGGAAAGTTTATGATGTTGTAAAATTTTTTAATTTTTTTAACAAGAATGGGTATGAGATATATTAAGAAAACAACAGAAAACTGCTGGCACAATTACATTAAGTCTTCATTGGGTACTCTCAACTGGGACTTCGGGAGTGTCTCTCGTTCACTAGTTTAAGGTAATTTATCTGATCCCTCGATTCCGTCTAGTATTAGAACGTCTTTGCTTAGCAGTACTGCTTTGTTAGCTTCTTTATCTGCTTCACCATTTAATTCTTGCAGAATGTGGAATAGACGGATACAATGGAAAGTGGACATAAGGAGTTTAATTTTTTGAAGGATTTTCGTGAGCCTCATATGTTTGGTCAGGTTCTTACAAGAGAGAGATTGAATGATGATACGAGAGTCTCCAAAGACATTGAGGTCCGTGATGTTCATGATTTGGGCTTGAGATAAACCTTGCCAGAGGGCTAAAGCTTCAACTATATTGTTTGTGTCCTTGTCGATTCCTCGTGAATACGAAAGCATCTTTATTTCCTCGAGGTCAACAATCACCCCTCCTCCGCCAGCCTCATCTGGGTTTCCTTTAGAAGATCTGTCAAAGAAAAGACTATGCCTTTGGAGGGATTTGCGCCAGTTTGTGAAGTTTGAGGGGTTCAACCTGATTTCCCACTCGAAAGTAGAGGGTTGAGGAGCAGTTGACACTTTCAAAGCCCTTGGGATAAGGCTTGACAACCATTCTTCCTTTATGGGAGTTAACATATCTTTATTTGATGGCAGGTTGATGGATGACAAAAAATCCACCATCATTGCTTTGGCTTTTGCACTCACTTGGCCCTCTCTCGCAGCTTTCCCTTGGAAGACTCAGGCATTGTGTTCTAACCAAATTTTCCAGCAAATAAACTTGGGAAGGTACCCCCAACAAATTTTTAGTTGGTTTTTCTTCGTGAGAGAGAAGGGGCATAAAGCCTGCCAGTTTAGAAGAAGGATGGGTATCTCATCTGGGAGAATGACTTGAGTTGTCCAAGGAGATAACGCCATATGCCAAAACTCCTGAGCAAATGAGCAATTCAACAATATGTGTGCCATTGTTTCCTCATTTGATACGCAGAGAGGACAATGCGTGGGGCCTTCCCATCCATTTCTTTTGAGATTATCTCCAGTGAGAATGGTGTTGTGCGCTAGTGTCCAGATGAACGAGTCGATTTTCGAGATGGATTTGTATTTCCAAACTTCTTTCCATAGGGTCAGATTGGAGGGCGTGTTCAGAGCTTCTTTGGAAAACTTGTAACCCTCTAAAACTGTGTAAGAGCCGGATTGTTGTCCCCATCCCCTTAGGTATTTCTTACTTGCAGCGATCGATGATTTTCCCTTGAGGAGTGTGAGTAATCGAATTTCTTCATTGTGCAGGTGGCTCAAACTTCTCGACAAATTCCAATCTTTCCATCTTTTGTTTGCATCCGAATTCCACTTTGAAATGTCCCAAATTGTGTTTAATTGCTGGGCGTGGAGGAAATTCTTTAAATTATTGGTGCTCGAGACATATTCTAAAGGGGGCTCTCCCAAGATTGAGTCCTCCCAAATCTGAATGTTTTTTTCCATTTCCTGGTATCCAGGTTAGATAGGGACTGAAGTACGCCGAGGCGTTTTGACAAATGGTGAAAATTGGTGATCGCTTTGAGACTTTTGGGGCTGTGTTGATATATCTGCTTCTAGTGCCTGTGTAATATTTCTTCCACAGAGCGTTCTTTCTCCAGGTGAGTTTGCCAGAGACCAGGTTCTAGAGAAGTTTGGCCCCTAGTGCCAGATTTTGGGCTCTCAGATCTCTTATCTAAAGACCGCCTTCTGTGTAAGGCTTTGTTACTCACTAGAGGCAATTTGTTTTCATTCTGATGGCCACCTTTCTAGAGAAATATTCTTACAAGTGACTCGATTTGGCTTATGCATCTAGATGGAGCTAACAGGATAGAGCCTTGATATATTGGAATACTGGCCAGCACCGATTTAAGGAGAACTAACTTCCCTGCCAAGTTTAACGAGGAGGCTCCCCACGCTTGAATTCTAGTTTTTATTTTGTCAACAACAGGAGACCAATGGGAAGATTTGGGCTTGCATTTGAAGATGGGAACGCCTAAGTATTTGAATGACTCTCATTGAGTTTCCCCTTGCATCTCCAGGATTCTAGAAATTTCCACCATTTTCCTTGGCTTGCAGTTCCACCCAAATATTTTACTCTTCCTGTAATTTATTAGGCTCCCCAAAGCTTCCTTGTATAGGTCTAGCTATTTCTTGAATTTGCGAGCTATGATGGTACTAGCCCCTCCCAAGAGTAGTGTATCATCAACAAATTGAGCATGGTTTATATCTTTGACCCCTCTTGCAATTTTTATGCTCATTAATTCCTGTTGGAAGCGACAATGTTCTAATTGAAAGCTTAGCACTGAGGCTTGAATGTCATAGAGCAGGGGGGACAACGTGCATCCCTGCCTGATCCCCCTAGTTGCCTGAAATAAATTTGGTACTCTACCATTGACTAACGAAGCAATCCAAGGAATCTCGATACAATCCTTAATCCATTGGATGAAAGAAGCATTGAAGCCATATTTTTGCAATACCTGAAATAAAAAAACATGCCTTACTCCGTCAAAAACATTTTCTAGATCTAGTTTCACTATCATACCTTTTTCACCCCGTTGCATGCTTGAATGGATCGCTTCTTGAACCAGAATTATATTGTCAGTTATGTGCCTTCCTTTGATGAAGCCTCCTTGATTCTCTGGAATGATTGTTGGAATCATACCCTTGAGTCGATTTGTGATTACTTTTGTGATAATTTTGTATATAGTGTTGCACAAGGAAATCAGATGAAATCTGTCAAAGGAAGAGGCTCTTTTTTCTTTAGGAATTAAAGCTAAGAAGGAAAAATTAGTACTTCCCCCAATATTGTGGCAGTTTTGTGATTTTAAGACCATTTTATGCAGATCACGCTTTATCATTGGCCAACAAACTTGAAGGAACCGGGTTGTAAATCCGTCAAGCCCTGGAGCTTTATCAGGGGCCAGACTGTCCAAGGCTGCTTTCACTTCTTTCAAGGTGACCAGAGTAGTAAGTTGTTGATTGGATCTTGGTTTGACAACTGAAGGGATTAAATTAAGAACTTGATGATGGATTTCCATGGAGGCATCCTCAGTGTAAATCCCTTTGAAGTGGAGGTGGGCAGCTTTCTTGATTCCTTCGAAATCCATGACAACCTGATTCTGAAATTGAATTTCCTTGACATAGTTGTAATTTTTTCTGGCCTCTGCTTTCTTATGAAAGAAGCTTGTATTTTTATCTCCAACTTTTAGCTAGAGGCTTCAAGATTTTTGTCTCCAGTATTCTTCTTCCTCCCTACAGGCTGTATGGAGCTTTCTATGGAGGTCTTTTTCTGTTTCCAGCATGTGTGGGTTGATGTTACTTTCTTCCATTTTTAGCTAGTGCATTTCCAGGTGTTGTTGGGCTTCCACTCTTTGGTTCGAGGGTGATTTCAAAGTTTTGGCCCATATTTTGAGAGCCCTCTTTAGCCTTAGGAGATTTTCTTCCCACACATAGAAGGGTGAACTTGTAACTAGATCCTTCCAAACTCTGGTGACCAGATCAAAGAACTCCTCATGATGGATCCAGGATGGGCTGAATCTAAAAGGAATCGGGCCCAGGGGGGAGTCTTTGGTAATTTCTAGACTTATTGGCTTATGATCAGAGGCACTAAAAGGGAGTATCTTTGACTGAGCATGGAGGCCTAAAAGGAAGAAAGAGCTTTGGACCAGGAATCTATCCAACCTTGCTGCAATGTGCCCTAGACCATTTCTTTTGTTGGACCAAGTATATTTTCCTCTACACGGTTTTATATCTTCCAGTTCCCAATCAAATATTATGTCCTCAACCCATTCATTGATGGGGTCTCTAACAATGGTTCCCCATTTTTTTTCCCCTTGGGATAAACTGACATTGAGATCACCAACAATAATTATATTCTCAATATGATGCATGTTAAGAAATTCTCTTAATTTATTCCAGCGGTCTTTTTTTTTCCTCAGGGAGTACAAGGACATAAATAATAAAAATTCTTACCTGGATCCCTGACTCCTTGTGGAGAAGGTTGGTGAGGATCCAGTGAGTGTAATGATTTATTTCAATATTTCGAGTGTTGAGGAGTTCCACAGGGAGCCAATCCCTCCTGAGACTCCTTTGGCACTGATCGCTACCCCTGCTCCTTTTTTCCACAGTCTTCCATTGGTTTGGAGAAATTTAGATTCCTCCAGCTTAGTCTCCTCAATGAGTAGTAGATCTGGATTTGAGATTCGGATTAGTTTTTTCATTGCTTCTTTTTTTTTTTGGCTTCCTAGACCCCTACAGTTCCAAGAGATTATCTTCATTACCTACTTTTTGGATTGGAGATCATCGTATGAGAAGGTTTCCCTTGGTTCCTTGTATTTCTTGGGTTTAACATTGTTTCCAATGTTGGATGTGATCCTTGAAGTTTTCCCTTGTATGTCTCCCTTTCTCTTCTTTCCTTTTCCATTTTCCTTCCTCTGGTAGTTGGCTTCAAGGGGTTATGAGTTAAACCAATATCAGCCTCCCCCTTAGCTTCTTCAAATGTTTCTTCCTCTGTCTCTGATATTTGGGATTCAGGGATTTCTCCTGGTTCTAGCTATGGAGAAGTTTCTTTATTTTCCTGGCTTGCCGCTTCTGAGTTGTCTTTCTTTTCTACAGTATTTTCTTTGCTTACTAGTTCCACCTCTTGATTCCCAAGTATTGCAAAACTATTTTCCATATCTTGTTGTACTCTTTGTTTTTCCTTTTCCTTTTTAGAGTTAGGGTTGGGGTTTACCTTGGATCTCTTCGCTTGCTGCTATCTTTCTCCTAAATCTTTCTCTTTCTGCATGGTCTGGATTTTTGGGCATTGCTTTTGGAAATGTCTATATTCATGACAGTTACAACACTTGAACGACAACTTCTCGTAGTCCAATTTTTGGTAGTGCTGCCATTATCTAACAGTTAGCTTGATTGATTCAGGAAGACCCGCTTCCAGATCAAATTCTACGTAGATCCAGGCACACAAGTATTGACCTTTTGGATCCGCTTTGTCTATGTATCTTCCCAGTTTGTTGCCTATAGTTTGCAGAGAGGAGGGGTTTCAACAATGGATTGGCAGGTTGGGTAGGCATACCCAGACCGGAATCGTCTTTGGCACGTCCACTTTGGGGTCGAAGTCAGGTGTCCAACTATTTAAGTAGAGCCCATGTGGTCCCATGAAATAAGGCCCACTCCTAAAGATCAGATCCCGATCTTCTTTGGAAATGAATTCGAACAGGAAGAAGCCTCTTTCGACTACATAGCTGGTAATGTTGTTTGATATTAGTGGCCTCCCATTTTTTTGAATCCAGTTCTCAGTTGTTCCTGGAGATGGCTAGAGCCCGGTGAACTAACCGACAAGTGCCCGATCTTCTAGAGAAATGACAACACTCATAGGTTGGGCTAGGGGTAAATCGATTTCTGGGACTTCATCTAGTTTTTTAATGAACTTTGGTACAAATCCTCCTTCCTTATTCTTTCCTTGGGCGAGTAACAACCTTCTTAAGGCTGCTTCATCGAAAAAGGGCGTGAGGGGAGGTGACTGCTCCCCACTTCCAATAGGGCACATCTGGGTTCAAGGGGAGGGAAACTCTATGGGCAGGACGCACCAAAGAAGTGGCCCCTTGGGTGTTTGGGTCTAGATCAGCTCAGAAGGACTGGTGAAAGGCACCAGAGGGGGATGCCCCAAGAGTAGGCTCCAGGTCAGGTGCGGGAGGCTCTCAGGCAATGAGACCAAGGTTTGTAAAAAACAGTCGCTTCAGTTCTAATAGCCTTGATGTTGTAAATTTTTATTCCTTAAATATTTTCTTCTTTAAAAAAACATAAAAAATATTATATTAATAGGGGGTTGTAGCAGAGCTAACAACGATTGCATAAACCTTCCAAAGCTTCAAAAGAAAAAAACTAGGAAGTCCTCTACAACAACAACAAGTAATTCAAAGCATACTGTATGAAAAACATTCCAATTGTTCTTGCTTGTGGTATGCTTAACAAAAATTTCTAAGATTCTAATAACTTAGAAAAACATAAATTCAATGGTAAACATATTTATTGTTTTCTTCCTCTTGACCCATGTCATAGGGAAGGGAATTATGTTGTTCCAAATCCATTGGCTCCTTGAGTTGATGGAACGTATCTTCTTCGTTGAAATCTGCCTATGCTAAATTTTCAGATGCCCGATTGTTGGAAGCTAAAGACATAATATCCTTATGAAGATTCAAAATCATTTCCTCAGCATGTTACAATTGCTTAGAGGATACTTATTATTTTATTTTGGTGAACCAGTGTATTCATAATGTTAGCATGCCTAGATCTAAAATGGTGCTCAAATTCATTTATCTTTGAATAAATTGACAATAAGGTCCTCTTCTTGAAATGAATGCCTTCCTCATGTCTTCGCATGATTATTTTAAACTCTAAGATGTCTCTAGTATCCATGATATGCACCTTGGCTTTCCAAAACGATTGGAAGGTGGCCAGGCATGGAGAGTTATTATGCCCCAATTGAAAATAAGAGATCTTCTCTTGAACCTTGAATGCTAAATCTATCCTAGAAACAAAATTAGAATGAAAGACAAATTTCCTTGCACCAATAAATTTGAGACTTTTAACTTAAAGATATCGTAAATAGGAGTACGTTTGCATCTTGAAGAAAAGCATAAAATAAGCCCAACAAATTTCCAGGAGATGAAGAGCATAGATAATTATCACTGGGTGTGACAAAACACCTACTCAAAGTCCCCCAAGTTTCAAACTTGCCTCAATTTACCTACCTATAATAGTTCCACAAAGATGGTTTTGCACCAACAATGCTCTCAAGAGTATAAGAAAGAATTTTTCCACCAAATGTACATCTAAAATATAAAAACTAAAATTGCTAGAACATAGAGATAATTTCTAACTAAAAGAAGAACAACAAGTTAACCTCAACGAGATTTCTAGAAATAGAGGAAATATGTGAGTGAAACCAGAGAGAGGTCTACCACTTTCTACCAGACTCATGTTCAAATTCCCCCTAATATCAACCTTGACATGAAATGTCTACCCAGAGAAAACTCCAGGATCCAGACCAACAATGCCAAGGCCCTTAGAAGCCCCCATAGTAGAAGGTTTTGAATTCATAATTGGAACAAAAAAAGGAGCCACTTAAAAATCATGCTCGAAAAGAACCTAATTATAAATACTATCACAACAAATGCTTAGAGCTAAACCTTCCTCCAAATTCAAACACCAAAAGCAAATCCATTAACAGACCAATACAAATGGTGCTAACAAAAAGCCCAAGAAGACAATTCGAATATACCAAAGATTTGAACCCCACCGAATTGAAGTCACCATGGTGCTTAATTTGATTACCTATTGTCACCATAGTCCCACAACGAAAATGCACTATTACTTTGAGCTCTTAAAAACCCGAAGCCTAGGTAAATGCTCGCATAATGTTAGTATCGTACTGTGTTCTCTGATGTCCCATGTCAAAGAAATGAGAATGATGCTTTGCCTTCTTTATCATGCAATATTTAATGTTGATGGGATCAAATGTCGATTCAAAGGGATACATTAGGGAATAAAACATATGTTACTACCCCCACTTTTCATAAGGACTCCAAGCTCTAGATTTGTGGCTATATTAGCCCAATGATCAATGATTGAATTGTGACACCTTTTGACATGAAAGAAGGAGCTTTTCATGAAGGAGATTGTATCCTTTTTAACCTTGGATATGATTATTGCAAACTTATTTTCAATAGGAACCGCTATGAGAATCATGGATTTGATAATTACCATAGATTCCCCAACTATCTTCAAAGATCTAATCCTCTTATCCATAGCAATGAGGATGTCTTACAATAAGGAATGGCCCTTTGCATGGTCGTTGATGGGTTGACCCAGAACCCATGCATATGAAGCTACTATATTTCCTCCAGGATCAAGGAGATAGATCCCCCTCTCACACCTATCACTCCTAAGATTATCTTCTGAAAACAGGAAAAATGGATGATATTTTAGTTATGAGTTGTTTTATAACAACATCCAAATTTTGAATAAAAATTACTTTCATTTTAATTTTTTTTTAATAATTGACTTATTAGTGATTATATATAAGCAATGATTATTTTTCAAAATTATAAATGTTCTAAAAACATCAATACTTTTAAATCACAAGAAAATAAATAAGCTTTTTATTTTTTTAACTAAGTGAATTCTATAGATTTTCCATAAGCCATTTTTAAGCCCTATTTCATATACTTTGAGTTATTTTGTATTTTAAATCACAAGAAACTAAGATTTTTATTTTTTAACTAAATGAATTCTATAGGTTTTCCATAAGCCCTTTTTAGTCATATTTCATATACTTTGAGTTATTTTGTATCCTGCAAACTTTAAATAGAAGAAAATTCACCTTAAATAATATTTTTGTGTGTTTTTCGAAAATTAAACAAATGAAAATTTTCTAAAATTACAAATTATGTAAACATAATTTAATCATTATTTATACAAGCAAATTAAAAGTTGTTGTTTTCATTTTTTTTTTGTTAAAACAACAAAAGGAAAAATTGTAATTTCTAAGAGAATACATTTTTCAAAACAACATTATAATATTAATACAATTAATCACATAGGAATCACAATATTTAATTCCAATGAGTTAGCTAGCCAATGTTGTAGCCAGCAAGTGCTTGGTTTGAATCCTCCTAAGTTAGATACACTAGTCTATATTAGTGAGTTTAATAGAGATGCCATCTACAAATTTGGGGAAGCATCTCTTCGATTTCCCTAGTCACAATTTTAAAGTAAAATATCATAAATGCATAAAACAAAATCATTAAAACATTATCAAAATATGCATCAAAATAAAACTTTAAAAAATGGTGTCAATATCACCATCCACACTAGTGTGAAGAGAGAGGACCCTGTAGATATTTGGCTTAATAAAAAATGGGAGTTACTCTCTTTGCTCCTCACTCCACCAGCCACTCTTTACCTTTCTAGTGATGATGGAGCCAACAAACCCTTGCAAAGATACCCTCTATGAGCTCTATTTTATGAGAAAACTATTGCCCCCCACTTCACCCACTTCCCTTTACTCTTTTAGGTGGGGATGGAAGTGTCAATGCATTGCATTATGACACTGCCATTGAGCTCTACCTCATGAAGAAACAACAATCCCCCTCCACTCCATACCTTTCCATCCACCCTTTACTTTCTCAAAGATGAACTCATCA
>JASDQU011313680.1:22922-33606 GCA_032191745.1 Picea mariana
AGAGTTGATAATATTGTTAATGCAATCAAAGGTTTGGGAGTAGAAGTGTCAGACAATGAGCTAGTTGAAAAAATACTAAGAACACTACCTATTCTATACAATCCTAAAGTGTCCACTCTTGAAGATTGAGAAAATCTAGATAAACTCACCATGGATGAATCCTATGGAATCCTCATAGCCTATGAGTTAATATTAGGACATGAGAACCTTCCAAAAGGAGAGGCAACATTCAAGATGCTCAAGAAAAAAAAAATCAGAAGCAAAAACCTCAACCCAACCATAATGAAGAATCTGATGTAGAAGAAGCCAATTTTATTAAAAAACTTCATAAAGGATCGGGGAAGTACAAAGGCAAGCTGTCTTTCAAATGTTTTAATTGTGGAAAGGTTGGCCACTTTGCAACCAAGTGTCCCTATCCCAAGGAGGACCTTGAAGATGAAGAAGACAAAAATAAACAATACAAGAAAAAGGAAAAACCCAACTACAAAAAAGGGTTTTACAAAGGAAAAAATATTTTTTACTCAAAATAAGAAAACAACAGTTCATCGAAATCTAGTGACAGTGAAGATGATGAAGTCCTTTTTATAGGTATTGAAGAAGCTAATGAGATAGAAGAAGTTGAGCATGAGGAAGAGTCAGAAGATGAAGCATAGGTTAATATGGAAAAAGACCTTCTTAGTGCCTTGGATGAATTAAGAAAATACAAAACCAAATGTAGACAACTGGAATTTTTTGTAGTTGAACAAAAGGAAAAACATGAAAAGAAAGAAAACGAGATGGAGAAAATCATGAGCAACAAAAACCACATCCTAGAAGCAAACAGGATGGAAGAAAGTCTAGAGAAGTCTCTTGAAGAGAAACAAATAACCCGTGAAAGAATGGATGCATAATTAGTTCACCTAAGAAAAAAACTTGATACGAAACTTATTCAAACAAGATATGAAAATAACTCTAAAATGTTAGATAAGATTATTACCACACAAAGGGATTCAAGTAACAAAAATGGAGTAGGTTATTCTCAAGAAGAAAACCAAGTTAACTCAAAATCTTATGCAACTTCTCTCCTCAGTACATTCAAGAAAAAAGATGAAGAAAAGACAAGTAATGATCAGAACTCCATAGGACTACTTCCATCCATAAAGAAGGAATATAAGACAACTCCAAAGAAGGTTTATCAAAACAGGTATCCTCACATTTTTGTTGGTTATTTCTTTGCATTCTCTAATTTCAGACACAAAGCTATGAATTGTAGTGCATATAGAAGGAAAAACGTGTGGGTTAATAACTATAACCTTAAATATAACAAGTTAAAAGCATAAATTATAACTCCTTTGCACCTCTACAAGAAGGGAACCCAGAATGCTTCAGATGTCATAATTATGGACATAAAACCAGTAATTGCAGATTAATGGAAGTCTCAGAAAAACCAAAGTTCATTAGAGAGAAAAAGAACCTTTGGAAAGAAAAAACATCAAAGGAGGAATGTCTTATTGCCTTAAAATCCCAATATAAAGAATATCTCTGGTATGTTGACAATGGGTGCTCAAAACATATGACAGGAAACAAGGACAAGTTTTTGAACTTAAAGAAACAAAAGGGTAAAGTTACATTTGGTGGAAATGCTTCAAGTAACATACTTGGGAAAGGCACTGTGAGTTTGGGAAAAGACAAAGCCAAGAATATGTTGCTTGTTGAAAAACTGAAACCTAGCCTATTAAGTGTCATCCAAACCCGTGATCAGGGGCACTTTTGCATCTTTGATTCCCAGAAATGTGAGATTAGGAGAGAGGACTCAGGAAAATTGGTTGGTACTGCTCCTAGAACTCCCAAGAATGTATATATACTAAATACAAAATTGAATTAGGAGTGTCATATAAATTTAGTAAATGAAAGTTGGCTATGGCATAGAAGGTTGGGGCACATTAACTTTGACAATTTAGTGAAAGTCAACAATCTTGGGGTAGTAAGAAACTTGCCAAAGATCATAAAGCCCTCAAATCCTATGTGTAGACATTGTCAACTAGGGAAGAAAACTAGAATAATGTTCAAAACAAAAGAATACTCAACCTCAAAACCTTTAGAGCTTGTTCACACCGACCTCTGTGGACCTACAAGTACTAAGAGTTTGCAAGGAGAGTCCTACTTTATGTTGTTCATTGATGATTTTACTAGAATGGGTTGGGTATGTTTTCTCAAGGAAAAATTAGAAGCACTTAACAAATTCAAAGCTTTTAAGACACTTGTTGAAAATAAAAAAGAGACAAAAATCAAATATCTTAGATCAAACAATGGTGGTGAGTTCACCTCAAAAGAGTTTGATCTCTTCTGTGAAACCCATGGAATAAAAAGACAATTCTTTGCTGCCAGAACACCTCAGCAAAATAAGATTGTTGAGAGAAGGAATAGAACAGTTCAGGAGGCTGCAAGGACTATGCTCAATATCTGATGGATATTGGAGGGAAGTTGTAAGAACAACAATATATATATTGAACAGAGTTCAACTCTGGATTAATAGTAATAAGACTCCTTATGAACTATGGTTTGGAAGAGCTCCTTTGGTAAAATACTTCAAGGTCTTTGGAAGTAAGTGCTACATCAAAAGGCTTGATGAGAATCTCAGAAAATTTGATGCTAGATCTGATGAAGGTATCTTTCTTGGATATGCTTCTACCAAGAAATCATACAGATGCTACAATCTTATATTACATAAGATTGTTGAGAGTGCAGATGTCGAGGTGGATGATTTAAAAACAATAAGGATCAAACATCAAGAGACTATACTTGACAATGAAGATGAAGATGAAGATGATGATGAGTCAGTTAGTACACAAGAAGAATAAGTAGAAGAGAATAAAGAAGAAAGGGAAGAGGATGATATGGATACTAGTGAAGACAAGGAAGATATTCGAGAAGAAGAGATAAGAGAAGAATCCCCAAGAAGAGACACAAAGACACCCTCAAGAATGACTCAAAATAATCATCTCGAAGAACTAATTATTGGAAATAAAAGCGATGGAGTGCACACAAGAAGACAATTGTTGTATCATACATAAATAACATTTTTGTCACATGTCGAGCTTGGCTCAATCAAAGAGGCATGTAAAGATGAGAATTGGGTCAATGATATGAATGAAGAATTGGGTCAATGCTATGAATGAAGAATTGGACCAGATTGAAAAAAATCAAACTTGGGAACTAGTTCCAAGACCAAAAAATAAAAATGTCATTGGAACTAAATGGGTGTATAAAAACAAAATGAATGAGAATGGGCAAGTAATCAGGAACAAAACCAGATTGGTATGTAAAGGGTATGCTCAGGTTGAAGGAGTAGACTATGAAGAAACATTTGCACCTGTGGCCAAATAGAGGCAATTAGGATGTTCTTAGCTTTCTCCAGCTATAGAAAATTTAAAGTATACCAAATGGATGTCAAGTAATCATTTCTCAATGGAAACTTAGAAGATGAAGTCTATATTGAGAAACCAAAAGGATTTCAATTAACTAACAAATGAGACTATGTATGTAAACTAAAGAAATCACTCTATGGGCTAAAAAAATCACCCAGAGAATGGTATGCAAGGCTAGATTCTTATTTACAAAAACAAGTCCTCAAAAGAGGATCAACCGACAACAATCTTTATTGTAAAATTGTTGGTAATAACATGATTATTATGGAAGTATATGTTGATGATATTATATTTGGCAGTGATGATGAAAAAACGAGTAAGGACTTTGCTAGAAGTATGCAACAAGAATTTGAAATGTCCTTGCTTGGTGAACTGAATTTATTTCTTGGATTACAAATAATACAGTCCAAAAGATGATTCTTTATCCATCAGTCTAAGTATGTTAAATATATTCTTAAGAGATTCCAATTATAGGATTGAAAACCTGTTAGTACACCTATGATAGTTGGATGCAAACTAAGCAAGGAAGATAAGTCCAAAGCTGTAGATCCAAAAAAATACAGATCAAAGATTGGGAGTAATCCCTCTTCCAATATAATCTCTCAAGAAAATAATGCATAAATTGGAACCAATTCAGGGGGAGACAACAATCAAAGTTAGAAGGAGTCATTTAGTTATGACAAGAAAAGTATGATTGCAGGAGGAGTTACCCGAGTTTAGATTATGGTCAGAAGTATACAGACAAATAGAGCTTTACCATAGGGGAAGAAACCATTTTCCATTGATGTCAAAGGGGGAGAGAAACTTCAGAGGATAGAAGAATCATCAAATGGGGAGATTGTGTATGAAGTTGATGTGTTGCCATCAATGACAAAGGGGGAGATTGTTGGACATAGTGTCATTAATGTGTTGTCATTGATGTCAAATAGTAGGACAATATGCAGGTATTAAAGCTCAGGAGGGTTAGAGAATGTAGATCAAAGATCATAAGAGATGATGCACATTGCAGAAACATGATCAGATCAAGTCAAGACCGTTGGATACGAAAGTGCCAGATCAACGACAGGGATGGATTGCGGAGAGAAAAAGGATAATTAAACAACGTGTTTTTCCCAATCCCACAATGAGTCTAGACCATCAGATTACAAGAGAAGGATCGTTGGAGGACTAGTCAAGGATCAGATCAAATCAAGACAGTTGGATACGCAAGTGCTAGATTAACAACATGGATAGATTGTGGAGAGAGAAAGGAGAATTAAACAAAGCGTTAATTCCAATCCCACAATTATTCTAGACCATTGATCGTCACCTGCCAAATAGATCTATGGTTGGCATCAGTTCCACTATCAATGAGAAATTTTTTTCCATTGCAGAGCTCGACAATAGTTTTAAATGCCGTGTTAGTTGGGACCCTGTAATCATCCCTGATCGCTGATCTACTCCGGGACCATTCTCGACCGATGGATTAAGTTGCATGGAAGGATAAGATAAACAAGGCAAAAGGGCTGAGATTACGAATACACGAATTCTCGATAGCCATTAGATCACTTTAAGTGGAGGGATAGGATAAGAAAAGAAGAAGAACCGTTGGATTTGAACCAAGGAAAAGAAACATCGCAGACAGATCGAGCCGTCAATCTAAGATCATGATAAACGAACAACATTCATTTTGGGTTAAAAGTTGTGAGGAGGTTACACTTCGGGGAATCTCACTTCGGGAAAACTGGGAAGTTGAGAAATCGAATTACCCGAAGTCCTGAAGGACGAAGTCCTGAAGTAGATATGAGTCATCTGATCTGAGGAACACTTCGGGAAGTATCTTGACCGTTAGATTAAGTAGAAGAATATGTGCCACATCGAGAGATCTACGTCAGCAGACCACGTCGGCAAGGACACGTGGAACAATCCGATAATGACATGTGTCAAGATGAAATCGACATTTCAAGTACATGTAAATCATGAATTTGAGTGACACGTGGTTGCCACTCGGCCCATGCCACGTCATCAAGTGATGACAACAATTTACGTCACTCCGGGAGTTTTAGTTAAGGATTTTCACCACCAGCAAATGACCTAAGTCCCGAAGTCCCAAAGTCCAAAGTCCCGAAGTGGACATGAGTTGTCCGATCTGAAGAACACTTCGGGAGCATTCTCGTCCGTTGATCAAGTACAATGGAAGGATAGTGTAATTGGAATAGCTGAAGTCTCGAAGTAAATGAGAACTATCCATCTAATTGGGAGATTAAAACGTGACCATTGATTCTGATAAGTGATCAAGCACTCGCTTGGCCTAGTGCCTGGTCACCGCCTGTGGTCATATGGAATAAGAGAATTAGAGGCAAAAGATTATACATCACTTAAGTCGATAAGCCTGTGGTTTTGCGTTGTCATTCATATGTAATGGTTTGAAGGAAGCGCCTCGACAGAACTCAATTTTTGCAGTAGTTGCAGAGATTATGGTTAAGTTAAATGAAGAGGTGCGATGGTCCAAACGAAAGGAAACAATGCATTACCACTTATGTCGTTTTGAATATTATATAAACGAGAAAGAGTGGTGATAAGAAGGTGTCTCTATAGTCCGAATCAAAAGATATTCAATCACAGAAGTAGAGAGAAATGCAGTGAATACATGATACATAAGTTTTCCAGATTCGAAAAATAAGGGTGGTTGGGTGGTGCAAGGGCAAGTTGGATTCTGTAGGGAGTTGGTGCTTCCTTGTCAGTTGTAGTTGACTAAACAGGGGGTTGAAACCTCCTACCAGTTTTTGTTGGTGAACAAGGGTGGTTGGGTGGTGCAAGGGCAGTTTGGAGACTACAGGGGAGTTGGTGCTTCCTTGTTAGTTGTAGTTGACTAAACAGGGGGTCAAATCCTCCTACCAGTTAGTGCTGGTGAAAAAGGGTGTGGGTGAATCCTGATCAGTTAGGGTTGATCTAAAAGGAAGAACATCTTCCGTCAATGTTCGTGGTTTTCCCAATTGGGTTCCACGATAAATATTGTGTTAAAATTTTTGTTTGCATTAACAAAAGAAAAATTGACAAATTATTGAGTCACTGATTCACCTCCCCCCTCTCAGTGACAGGATCTGATCCTTCAGTTCTTCTCTATGTAGGGTAGTCACCTAACTTGGCACTACAACATGCCATTGACTTGTGGTATCGGTGAAAAAACCTCATCAATTATAAAAATTTAAACAACTAGTGCTAGGGACAACAAAAGCATTCAAGAGTTGTGGAAAAGAGGAGCCACTAGATAAAACACTCATAATATGTAACTCTAACATACATATGCCTTTATGTTGTATGTATGTCTTAGTACATTCATTCCATCTTGTTTAAATATTTATGCAACTTGTCTCCTCCCAAAATACATATGTAGAGACTTTGTCACTCAAGATTCTTTTTCACATGGTAATCATGGTTGTTATTAGTTTATATGAAAACTTCCTTTCTCAATGGCTATGGAATAGGTGTGCATCCATAACTATCGATATCAACCCCAAGTTCATTATTAGATGGTTTTGTTGAGCTAGCAACAACTCCCCATACTATTTTTTATTCCAACATCTAATGGAGGAAAAAATAGCATGGGGGCCCTCCTTTAATTGAGTTTCTCAACTTTCAATTCTATTTACTATAGATTGTATTCCTTTACTTTGAAGTTTTTCTTATGAATTTTATCTTGGTTCTTTTCCCTTTGATCTCACTAGGTTCTTCAAAGGCTTGCTTTGATATTTTCCTTAGCCTCTGAGCAAGTTATTTTTTGCCCCTCATAAATCCTTCCAAATCTTGTACAATCTATCTTCTCGCATCTTTTAGGAATTTTCTCCTTCATGCCATATTGCACTTGAGTTCTCTTTATCTATGACACATCACATCACACTTAAACTTTCTTTCCATGAAATACATCACACTTCCTTAAATTTTCCTTTATCACAACAAATAAACATTCCATCCATGCAATGTATCACCTCTCCCAAAAGTTTATATCCTTTTGATGTATCACATATCATCAAACTTTTTATCTCTACAATGTATCTCATGAGACCAATATTTCATTCTTTGTGTCACACCAAACTTTATTTTAGTGTGACACATTGTGTCATGTCAAACTTTCTATTTCCAAAATAAATTCATTTATCACATGGACTAAAAGTTTAGAAGGGTGTGACATATTGCACACAAAATTGTTTTAAGTGAGATACATAATTCTCCAAAGACATGTTACACCCAAAATTATTTTGAGTGCAATACACATAAATATCATTGCATCATCCTAAATTTCTAAAGGGAGCGACACACACGTTTCACACATAATTTAAAGAAGGGTGTGACACACGAATTTTGCACCAAATTTAAAAAAGGGCATGACACACAAAGTTTAAGTGGCACATAAAACATTTGTCCAAGGAAAACTTTGATCAAATCAATCACCTCACACACCTTTACTATGATTTCACCTTTTAACATTGTGTGGGAAGAAGCCCTAAATATTGCGAGGAATGAATTAATTGACTCATTTTAATTTTTATATGCTTGTCTTACTTGATCTTTCTTTCAGGGAGGATCATGGATGAAAGTTGCAAACTGCATTTTAGCTTTGAAATCATATAGTGATTGGAAATGAACTGGTGGAAATGGTTATTGGAAATATGGGGGTAACTTTAATTCCTACTGATGTAGAAAAACCACCCATTAGACCGGGGAGACAATCAACACTCTCAAATTTGAAGAGTAGGTTGCAACCAACGAACTTCATGTTACACATTCCAACAAGGATAGTGGTGAGGTTAACGATTCAAAATAATAGATTTCTAGCTTGAAGAATGCACTTGAAAAGAAGGAAGCAAAAGTTAGGCATAGAATGAGGAATAGGTTTCTCACCAATGCAACTACGAGTATAGAAAAATGTTGAGCACACACGTATATTGAGACGGGGGGTGAATCAGTATAAGGTTATCTTTCACTTTTTAACATTCGTAAACCATAAAGAAGAAATCACATAAATGTAACAACTAGAAGACACAATATTTTACATGGAAACCCTTTTATGAGAAAACCAAAAAAACTTATTTTTATAAATTTGTAGGCACCAACCTATGGTTACAAACGTTTGTAGGCACCAACCTATGGTTACAAACATTTTTAGAAACCAACCTACTATATACACCAATCCCCACTACTTTTTGTAGGCATCGACCTATTGGAGACATCGATCCTCTCTGTTGTTTGTAGGCATCGACCTACTGGAGACACCAATCCACACAATGGTTTGTTATGTAGGCACCAACCTACTTACAAGTTTACAAGTTCTTCATATGCAATTCCTTCACCGATCTTCTTGTTTCTTTTTTCTTCACAAAATATTCTTTACACTCATTACTTTTGTTTTCTCCAAATCTGCTCTACGCTCGTTACTTTTGCCTTCACTCTGCCTTCACTAGATCTTCTTGCTTCTTCTTCTATTTCTTCCTTAAATATGCTTTTGCAATTTTTTATAGCTAGAACGCCATATCTATTTGCTAGAACACCAAATCTAATCTTCGTTAATATTTAATCGTCACTCCTCAAATGATATGCATAAGAATATTACATTTTCAACCACACACTCATTATTTCTCACAACCCTCTTCTCCTTTTATACTTTACCATTAGTTCTACATGAAAAGTCATGTTCATTTGAGAAGACACGATTTTTATTAAATAATTAATTAAATCCCCACCTTTTTAATTTTTAAACTTGTTTTTCAAAATACCATGGGAAAACTGCCACCTTGGGTTTTAAAACCATGTGCAAATACCACATGCACTTTTACTCCGTTTTTACTTTTACCTTTTTTAATCCACTTTTATGTTTTACTCCACTTTTACGTAACTTCATTTCTAATCCATTTTCATGTTTTAATCCACTTTTACGTAACTTCATTTCTAATACACTTTCACGTAACTTCATTTCTAATCCACTTCCACTTTTTTATTTGCTAAACTCACATTTCCTTTCAATATTTATATGAGAATACTTATTTACCTTTGACATTAATGACAATAATTTATTAAAAAATCTCCCCCTTTGTCATTGATGACAACCCTGTACTAAAAAACATGTAATCCTCCAGAGATAGAAATAATTCTCCCTTGTTTGCAACTCTCCCCCTATCTGTAATTCTCCTCTCCATGTATGAAACTCTCCCCATGTATGTAATTATCCCCCTTTGACATAAATGGAAAAGGTATGCTCCCCCTAAGTTGTGCTTATTTACTGACGAGATGAGATGGATATCACTCCCAACTTTTGTTTGAGATATTCAAATGTTTCTCTGGGAAGGGGTTTGGTAAAAATATCTACAACTTGTTCCTTGGTGGAAATGTATTCCATATTTACACTTAGTTCAACTACATGTTCTCTTAGGAAGTGGTACTTGATGTGAATATGCTTCTTCTTTGAGTGCATAATGAGATTATTTGAAATGTTGATTGCACTTGTGTTGTCACAAATGATTGAGATTGGATTACCATATTCTACCTTGATATCCTGCATTTTTTGCTTCATCCATAGAATTTTTGTGCAACATGATGTTGCAATGTACTTGGCTTCTACTATGGATGGAGAGACTGAATATTATTTCTTACTCAACCAAGACATTAGACTGTTGCCCAGAAAAATGCTCCTCCGCTTTTACTTTTTCTATCATCAACACTGCTTTCCCAATCTGCATCTGTATACAATGTTATAGTAAAATATTCACCTCTACAGTACCATAAGTCGAAGTCCAAGGTGCCTTTTAGATATTTGAATATCCTATTTACTGCTTGCACATGAGTTTCTTTTGGTGCATCTTCAAATTGTGTGACCAATCCTAATGCTTTCATAATATTTGGCCTTGATGTCGTAACATATAGTAGCTTCCAATAATTAACCTATAAAATGTTTGATTTGCTTTTAGAAATTCATCATTTTTTCTCAATGTACAACATGTGACTATAGGTATGTTGGATGGTGTACAATCGTCCATTCTTAAGTTCTTCAAAATGTCCTTAACGCACTTGGTTTGTGAAATGAATATGCCTTTGTCAGATTGAGAAATTTGTAATCCAAGAAAGAATGACAGTTCACCAAGCATAGACATCTCAAATTATTTTTGCATTCCTATTGCAAATGCTTGGCACATTTCTTTCATATTGCCTCCAAAAATAATGTCATCTACATAAACCACAACAATCAACTAATTTTTGGCTATTGTCTTGATGTAGAAATTACTGTGAGCAATTCCTCTTTTGAA
>JASDQU011313680.1:57683-68109 GCA_032191745.1 Picea mariana
TCGGGAATTTGCTGCCGCAAATTTGATCTATCAATCATACCTGCCAAATAATCTTTCACAAATGGATATTCAATTATATTCAAAAAATAGGTGCAAATAAGAGACCCTTTCTCTCTTATTTATACTCTCCAAGTAGCTTCCTCAAGGGGTTATCTTCTAACTCACTTTACCCAACTTCCTTCTTTTAGAACTAACCCTCTTTTAACCACTTGTCCACTTACAACCACTTTATCCACAAACAATAAGTTCTCCACTTCTAGTTGCAACTAACTTTATTATTTAATTAATTTCTTTTGCAACCACTTTGACTTATCCATAAATAGTAAACTCACCACTTTTTGTTGTAACCACTTTATTATTTAAATAATTTCTCTATGAAACCACTTTACCATAATTAACAAACTCACAACTTTAATTATTTTCTTAATGCAACAACTTTATCCATGATTAACTCCTAGTTACCATCAATTTGACTAGTCAACTTMTTCTAGGAGTTTCTAGAGTAATTTGACTTCTTTGACCTTCTAGAGGCTTCTAGATAACTCATGAGGGCTCTCCAACTTCACATGGCCATAAATTTCTAACCGTGAGGAGTTATGTGACGTTCCACATATCACCAGAAACAACATGATATGTACTATCCATCTAGAATAGTCTTACCTGAAAATAAATTGATATTCATACCTTTATACCTCAACCAAATTTGGGTTCCTTACCCATACCTCTGGAGCTACCAGACATAATCAAGGTTTGACATCAATATCTAAGGGTTGAAATCAATCTACAATATCACTCTCCAAGGGTTGACATCAATGAAAACCAACAATCCAAACCAATTTTCCATCAATTTAAACCAATTTTCTGACAATTCCCCCCTTTGGAATTGATGGCAACACCAACATTGATGGAAACACTTAGTCAATGCTCGTTCTCATACTCCTCATCAATGTTTATATATCTCCCCCTTTGAAATCAATGGAAAAGGGTATCTCTCATTGGGGTTGCTCCCCCTTGACTGAACTCTTCTTAGGGATTCTCCCCCTATCTGTACTATCCTTTGGGCTTCTCTCCTTATCTAGATTCATTTCATCTTTCTCTATGTTTCTAAGCCTTTGATTACTATCTCTCCCTACATTTGAAGATCCTCTTCCTCTTTGGCAAAGGGTATCACTCTGATGCAATACTAAAGTCATGATGCTCATGTTCCCCCTGTAACCATCGCTCCCCCTGGAATCATTCCTTTGTGCTCTCTCCAAAACTCTAACTCTCTCTCCATGCATCTGAATCTCTTTTGTTGAATTCTCTGCAATATGTCATGTAGAAAAATATGAGTCTTCTTGTACCTACTTCCTTTTAGAGTTATTTTCCATTGGTGCTTCCTTGTGTAATCAATTGAAATATATGAAAATCATTCAAGAATAAGTATTCAAATATTCATGTGTCATTATCATTCATTATGATTATGTTCATTTATCTTTGAACCAATCTATGAACTAGTATTTGAATCCATGCTCTCATCCACTTTCATATATCTTTCCAAACCTGCTAAGTGTTCTTACAAATCCATCTTTGTCCATATTTTCCATGACTCTGCTACTCAACTGTCCACAATGTTGACCCATCTGTCATTGTACTATCATGAAGTCTTCACTGCTGCAACTTATCAATATGTCATATTGTATTTCTGCTAACTAACTGCTCTGAATCTGTCTACTTGAACTCTGCAAGTTGTTCGAAGGATGGTTCTCTAAAAATTTTCAGCTACTTCATAGGCTCTCCCTGTCTAATTTTCATATTACATGGGAGTCTCCAAGACGGTTGGCTCAAAAAAATATCTTTCTGATGCACTCATCATACTTGTTGGTAGAGTAAACATCTCTCTGAACTTTGGATTCTTTCTTTATATCTATGGATTCATCTTGTACTACAATTCATGAAAGTACAATTTCTTGAACCTGTTCTTTATTTGTCTGATCTTCTTTTCTTTCTCGTACTATTGCAAATCCTGTGATCTATGGGACCTTCTCTTTCTTTACCTACTCTTTATTATGATCTTTCTCTGCTGTGTATTCTGAAAATATGGTTCTTGAAACATGTTCTTCTTTTGTTTGATGTCCTTTTTCTTTTGCAAGTCTTGTAATTTCGGAGTTTGTTCTTCTCTATTCACTTGCTTTTCTTCTTGTTCTTTTCTTTTACAAATATTGATGTATCTAATATTTATTTATTTCTTCATGGATGGAACTATCACGCTTCTACAATTTCATGCTATATGACCATAGTTGTGGAATTTGTAGCATTAAATATTATGTGGGGCCACATAAACATTTATTGCTTGTACATTTCTTTCATAAACCCTGCAATTTGCAACCTTATGTCCACAGTTAGTACAATAAAAACAATGACCATAAAATAAATTTACATACCTGGGAGTGAATTATCTTCTTTCTGGTGTACTCCTTCTGAATTCCTTCCTTGATTGATCATGATCATGATTGAGGCTTCTTTGTGGCTTGCACTCTTCCTTGTTCATAAAACTTTTAATGACTTATGCGTAACTTTTTCTCTTTTCTTCATTCTTCTTTTCTGGCAACCTAGAATTATTATATTCATTCTCTACTACTGACTCTTCAACGTTCAACATTCTTGTTGAGCTTGACGACTTTGACTCTTAGTGTGACAAATTGTTCTTCAATCTTCTCAACCTTTTCTTATTTCTTCATTATCTGAGACTTAGTGACTTCTTTTATTCTCTTTACTTCCTCAAGTTGGATTTTCAATGTAATTATTTCTTCTTCGAGTATTCTCTCTTCTTAACCAAACTCTTTATCAAGTTGGTTTAAGTCATCGGTTCTTTCCTTGAGACAATTTGTCAGTATATTTTCTCTCTTTTCTTCTTCTTCCTTTTGTGTTTCTATGTTGACTTCTAAACATTGTTTTTGATATTCTACAGTTTCTTCAATTCTTCTGGCCTCTTCTAGCTGAGCTCTTAAATTATTGATGACCTATTGAGTTTCTTCGGAACCTTGAACACTTTTCTTTTGCTTCATCAATTATTTCTTAAGTGACTTGTTTTCTTCTCTTTCTTTCTTTAGTTCATCTAAAGCAATGATCAATTTTGCTTCATAATTGTCTTCTATTTCAATTATTTTTTTTGTCTCAATACCTTCAGGGCATTCAATTTCAAGATGTCCACATTTTTCACAATTAAAGTAAAACAACATACTTATGTTGATTACGTACTCTTCATCTTCTGAATTTGTCTGACATGATGAACATATTTCCTCTTGGTCTATACCTGCATCTTCTTTGACATTCTCTAACTTTGTGATGGGTGAAGAATATATATTATGTAACTTATCCCAAAGTTCTTTAGCTGATGAACATTTACCAACCTTTTCTCTTACCGGATCAGGTAATCCTTCCTAGATGAAATTCATTGCTATTTTTTTATTCTTCTTCAATTCCTTCTTGGCTATAGTCTTTGCTTTCTTTGTAGCATTGTATCCTGTCACAACTGAATACCAACTATCATATCCTTGTGCCTCTAAAAGGGTTCTCGTCCTTATGCTCCATATCTCATACTTTAGACCATTCTGACCATTAAACAATGGTACTCCATTCTCAATATATTCCATGATATCATTCCAGTGGTTAAATTGTCTCTTAAAGGAACCTCGCTCTAATACCAATTGTTGGATCACTGAGAGGAGGGTGAATCAGTAATGAGAAATTTATACCACTTATTAATAATTTTTAACTGCAATGTATATTCCTTTAACTTATTCAACAATGTTCATTAGCTCATCATTAATATGTTATTGCGTCATATAACATTAACATCCATCAGTCCATAATAAACAATAATAGACACATCCACACAATGCATGGTACACCGGTATTTTATGTGGAACCCCAATGCGGGAGAATACCACATAATCTTTTTCTTATATGTATTTAAGAATTATATTCAAGGAAGCAACAACTTCCAATTCTCTAGCTCCAATTGGAAGGAGGTTCCAACCCCCTAGTTTCTCAGGCTACAACCTAAGGAAACCTCCAACTCCCCAATTCTTTGGCTACAACCAGAAGGAGGCTACACCTCCCTATGTTCTCCAACTACAACTGGAAGGTGGATACAACCACCTAGTTCTCAGGCTCCAACTTGAAGGAACCTCCAATTCCTTGATTCTCCAACACCAACTAGAAGGAGGCTACAACCCCCTTTCTTTGCCTCGTCCAACCACCCTGAAGTATAAATGTTAAATGTAGACAACCTGTCACTGAATTAAACACTGCCACTATCAACCTATCACTGTCAACTTGTAACAATGTGTACCAATCAACCTACACCAAACAACCTGTAACAACATGTAACAATATGTACCAACACAAGTGCATCAACTATGCACAACACAATATTTCACATCAACCTATCTCATCAATCTCATCAACCCATTAGCTATTCACCAAGATCAATCACCGAGACAAATCTCAACCATATGCACAATATCACCAAGATGTGCATCAACCAAGACTACTTACAAACATCAACAAAATTTATCACAATCAAGATGTGCTTCTAAAAGTATACTAAGTCATATATGTCACATCATCCATAAACCATGTGCCAACAATAGTACTAGCAAGTGCCTCTAACAATGTACCAAATATGTACCAATCACGCATCAACTATAGATCAAACTATGACTCATCAAGATGTACCAACTTCGCCACACCATACACCTCACGTATGTACCACTCATCAACTATTTGTCCCAACATGTATCTCAATCATATACCAATAGACCCATCAAAATTTCTCTAGCAATACATCACACTATCCATAACCAAATATCATAAACCCTTACATCAAATCATGTGCCAAAACCTCATTGTTATGTAGCCTCAAGTGTGTACCAATCATATATCAAGACCACTAACAAAAGCCTCTCACAATGTACCATAAGATATACCAATAAGACTCATACATGCACCAACAATATATGCCAATATATCTACCTCAAAACCATCCTACAACAAGCCCTAAACTTCCAAGAGGGCATCTAACAGATTTACAAGGAAAACCCTCAACCAGATAAATAGATTCAACACTATAGATATGAAAACCATACATTTTCTTCTTGTAGTTGTGGATCTATTACAGATCTATTTCAATGTTCGTGATTTTGTTTCCGTGATTCTGTTGTCACGGTTTTGCTGCCGCGACTCTATTGCCGCGATTTTGTTGCCACGATTCTGGAGCTGCTATTTTTCTATCGCGATTTTGTTTCCGTGAATTTGTTGCCGCAAATTTGATCTATCAATAATACCTACCAAATAACCTTTCACAAATGGATATTCAATTATATTTAAAAAATAGGTGCAAATAAGAAACCCTTGCTCTCTTATTTATACTCTCCAAGCAGCTTCCTCAAAGGGTTATCTTCTAACTCACTTTACCTAACTTCCTTCTTTAAGGCTAACCCATTTCTAACCACTTGTCCATTTACAACCACTTTATCCACAGACAATAAGTTCTCCACTTCTAGTTACAACTAACTTCATTATTTAATTAATTTCTTTTGAAACCACTTTGACTTATCCATAAATAGTAAACTCACCACTTCTTGTTGTAATCATTTTATTATTTAAATAATTTATCTTTGCAACCACTTTACCATAGTTAAAAAAATCACAAATTTAATTATTTTCTTAAAGCAACAACTTTACCCATGATTAACTCCTAGTTACCATCAATTTGACTATTCAACTTCTTCTAGGAGTTTCTAGAGTAATTTGACTTCTTTGACCTTCTAGGGGCTTCTAGATAACTCATGAGATCTCTCCAATTTCACATGGCCATAACTCTTTGACCGTGAGGAGTTATGTGACGTTCCACATATCACCAAAAACAACATGACATGCAATATCCATCTAGAATAGTCTTACCTGAAAATACATCGATCCTCATACCTTTATACCTAGACCAAATGTGGATTCCTTACCCATACCTCTGGAGCTAACAAACATACTCAAGGGTTGACATCAATCTCTAAGGGTTGACATAAATCTACAATATTACTCTCCAATGGTTGACATCAATGAAAACCAACAATCCAAACCAACTTTCCATCATTCTAAACCAATTGTCTGACAAAACCATGTGCCAAACTAAACATACCTCAAGCATGTATCATACCATAACCAAGTATATTTTTCACAACAAGTACATAAGCATACATATACCTATGTAGTTGACCTGATACACAGTAGTGCTGACCTGTAAGCTCTCCTTTGACCCCTGGGACCTAGTATAAGCATTACCCCCAAATTTGTTTTGTCCTCGCGAGACTAAGACATGATGTCACGTGGCGCCTCACGTGACAGGGACTATGCAAGCCGCGGGGATGCCTCGTGTAAAACTAGTAGTCTTACCTGCGAGGGTCAATTAAACTAGGGTTCCCTCAGGAATTTTCCTTCTCACTTGTCGCTACCTCATATTTCACCTTCGCAAGCTTGTCAATAGATCACTAGTTCACTAGAATATATTCACTAGAATAAGTGAGTGAATGTACTTGTGAATGACTCCTTGAGGTGTATTTATATGTTTTCTTAGAAACCTCTCTCATTAATATTAGGGGCTTCTAGACTTGTTTGTTAGAACCACTTTACCCTTTCATTAAATACTTTTCACTAACTAGGGGCTTCTTGACCATTCTTCGGGGCTTCTAACTTCACAAGGCCATAACTCCTCAACCGTGAGGAACCATGTGGCATACCACATATCACTAGAAACAACATGACAAGGAATATCCATCCATGAGTGAGTTATCTACATTTACACCATCCTTCATGACCTTTTTCCACAATGAACAATGGGTTCCATAACCATGCCTTGGGGGCTACTAGACTTCTACAAGGGTTGACATCAATGACAACCAATCTTTCAAAAATATCCCCCTTTGGCATTGATGGAAACAATGATGGCATGGTAACACGCATGCTCCTGCTCATGTTTCCTCTGTGATCATTGCTCCCCCTATAACCATCACTCCCCCTGTCTCTATGCATGTGTTCTTTCTCTCTATTTCCATGCATATGTTCTTTCTCTCTCCCCATTTGACATCAATGGAAAAGGGTAATTCTCTATGGGGTTGCTCCCCCTATCTACAAGCCTATAATTTATCTTCATGGTGCTTTCTCATGTAAATATATTATGTATATGAAAATAATTCAAAATATTATTTACTTATATTCTTGATCTCTTATGTTTATCTCCTCTTGTCTTACTGTGCCTGATGTCGTGTGGATCATTGTGGGGCAGAAACTATTCCAAGTTTATGTCGAAGGTACTCAAAAGTCTCTATCGGAAGAGGTTTGGTGAAGATATCTACAATATGTTCTTTTGTCCCAATGTACTCTAGCTTGATGTTCTTCTTCTCTTGTGACTTCCCTTGAAAGTATACCTTCTCTGAACAATGCTTCTCTAACTTCATGCGCTTGACTCTTACTCTTAATATATTTCTCTTTCTCTCCCTTTGATATCATGGGAAAAAGAGTAACTCCCCCTGTCGATATGTCTCCCCCTATTTGTATGCTACTAATCCTCCTTTTTGGATCTCTTGATGATTTCTCTTCCCTTGACTTCTCTGCAAGATTTCATGTAGATCAATGTAGGACTTACATGTATATGTTTCATTTCTTCTCTTCCAGTGATGCTTATTTTTCCATTGGTGCTTCCGCTTGTAACTATCTGACATATAAAAAAGATTCAAAATTTATTGACTTCAAATATTCATGGTCTGTTATGTTCACTATTTAGACATCAATTACCATATTGTTCAACAATGTCCCTCTAATGATATAGCTTCTGCTGAAGGCTTCTCTTTCCCTGTTCTACTATTTCTTTCACTGCTTGTCTTCTTGTGACCAATTGATTCCACTTGTCCATGATTCCATTGATTTCAATTGTAAATATGCTCTATCATATATATGTCTAAACCTGCCAACAATCTCATAAATTCATCTCTTTCCATATGTCATAAGTTTCCCATAACTCTTCTACTCAACTGTCCATATTGTTGAACCATCTATCACTCTACTATCACGAAGAATGTATGGTTGCAACTGATCATCACATATTACTGTCTCTTCAACCTGAATCAAATGTGTCCACTGGTTTTCTCTATATTCAAATCAAACTCTGCATGTCTAGAACAAATTGTATTGAAGATATCCCTGCCTGAATACATACGTGGAGTACAATCATAAACTTTTTCATGTGTAACTGCTAATTGATACTTGTGTGGGAACACTACTTCTCAATCAATCAATCTGTCTCTCTATACTTATGTTATCTGACTACTTTGAATCTGACTTTACAAATACTTCAAATTGCTCGAAGGATGGTTCTTTGATCTGTAATAGCTACTGCATAGACTCCCCTTATTCAATATTCATATTTACTAGGAGTCTCCAAGCCAGATGGCTTAGAAGAATAGAGGAATCTACCCTAATGCAGATAAATCTTCTTCTTCATCTGTAGACTCATCATCTCTCTGAACTCTGACTTCTTCCTCTTTCCCTGTGGTTTCATTATGATGTTGCACTACAATTCCTGAAAGTACAATTTCTTGGGCATGTTCTTTATTCACCTTCTCTTCTTTTCTTTCTCGCACTACTGCAAATCCTATGATTTGTGGGACCTGGTCTTCATTCACTTGTTCTTCTTGTTTTTCATTTCTTCTCCAAACCTTCTTGTATATGACATCTTCCTTTTTCCTGTAGATTTGTTTTCATCTCGTACTATTTCCAATCATGGGAGTATGACTTATGGGTGTCCTTCATTCGTATTTTCTTCTTTTACCTGTTCTTGTTTCCTTTTCCAAACTTTCTTATATATTATATCAATGTTATCTTTCATATAAGTATACATCATGCTTCTACAATCACAAGCTATGTGACCATAATTGTGGCATTTGTAATACTCAATGTTGTGGGGAGCTACATAGGTATTTCTTGTATGAACATTTCTTCCATTTACTATGCAATCTACATCCTTATGTCTAAAGTTAGTACAAATAAAAAAATGACCATAAAATAAATTTGCATAGGTCCTGGGAGTGAATGATATTTTTTGCAGTGTAGTCCTTCTGAATTCTTGCCTTGGTTGATCATGATCTTCTCTTCTGTTGATCCATTTATTCTGATTGAAGCTTCTTTGTTTCTTAAATGTGGAAGATCGTCTTGAAGATGTATCTCTATTATACTCATTTTTCTTCAATTATTGTTGACCATGATTCCTTTCTTTGAGTATTTTTTGCATAACCCTTGCCCTTGTCTTCATTCTTCCTTTCTCGCAACCTAGAGTGCTTCTCTTAAATTTTCTTTACTGATGATGTGGATGTTTCTCTCAATTCAACATTCTTGCTGAGATTGACGATTTTAACTCTTAATGTGACAACTTCTTATTCAAGCTTATCAACCTCTTCTTCTTTCTTCATCATGTGAATCTTCATGACTTCTTACGTTCTCTTTGCTTATTCAAGTTGGATTTTCAAGGAGATGATTTCTTCTTCAAGAATTTTTTCTTGTTGAATGAATTATGCTTCAAGCTGGTTTAATTCCTCAAATATTTCCTTGAGATGATCTATCAAAATCTTCTCTCTCTTCTGCTTCCTTTCTTTGTGCTACTATTTCAACTTCCAAACATTTGTTTTTCTTCCATCTAACGTTTGTATGTTTCTTAAATCATTTTGGCTTCTTCTAGCTGATCTATTAGATTCATAATGACCTGTTGGGATTCTTTGAAACTTTCTTGAGAATTCTTCTTGACTGATTGTTCCTCAAGAGACTTGTTTTTCTTCCTTTCTTTCATCAATTCTTCTAAAGCATTGATTAATTTTGCTTCAAGATCTACTATGTCTTCTTCGCAATCTTCTTCTTCTGAATCTGTCTGACATGATGAGCATCTTTCTTGTTATTATATTCTTGTATCTTCTTTAGAATTATCTAGCTTTGTGATGGGAGACTCTTCATAATAGATATTATGTAGCCTATCCCAAAGTTCTTTAGTTGATGAACATTTTCCAACTTTGTCTTTTATTGAATCACATAATCCTTCCCAAATGAAATCCATTACTATTTTGTTGTTTCTTTCAATTCCTTCTTTGTTGTAGTCTTTGGTTTCTTTGTAGCAATGTATCCTAAAACAATTAATTTTCAAACATCATATCCATGTTCCTGTAAAAATGTTTTCATCATGATATTCCACATTTCAAATCTCTAACCATTATGACCATCGAACTGTGGTATTCCAATCTTATACAATTTTTTTCTCTCCATGATCTTCCTTCCAATGGTTAAACTGTTTTCTGAAGAAACCTACTATGATACCAATTGTTGGAATACTGAGAGGGGATGAGGG
>JASDQU011313681.1:20181-38315 GCA_032191745.1 Picea mariana
AAGGGATTGGTGCAGTTTTGATGCAGGGAGGACACCCCATTGTATTCGAGAGCCGGAAGCTTAGTCAGTCTGAGAGGTTGTACTCCATTTATGACAAGGAAATGTTGGCAATCATGCATGCCTTGACCAAGTTCAGACAATATTTGGTGGGCAACAAATTCGTGGTCAAGACCGATCACAACAGTTTGAAGTATTTCCTTGAGCAGAAGGACCTCAGGAGCGCCAACAGAAATGGGTGACGAAGGTACAAGCATTCGACTTTGACACAGAGTATGTCAAGGGGAAGAAGAACATTGTGGTCGATGCACTATCGAGGAGACCTGCTGCATGTTCTTTGATGGAGATTTCAACAGATTGGAAATCACACTTGTTAGTGGAATATTCCAAGAACAAGTTCGCTTGTGAGGTGTTGGATGGGCAGATACAGGATGACCGGTATAGGTTCATTGATGATGTCTGTTTTTACAAGGATAGAGTCTACTTGGTGCCAGATTCAGGGCTCAAGAAGAAGATCCTCACCGCAGTTCATGATTCACCTCTAGCAGGCCATCAGGGTTTTTTCAAAACCTATAGACAGATCAGAGAGAGGTTCTCATGGAAGGTCCTCAAACAGGACGTTATGAGACACGTTAGTGAGTGTGTGACTTGCCAGCAGAACAAGTCTGAGCATGCTCTTCCAGCAGGGCTACTTCAGCCACTCCCCATTCCAGAGCAGAAATGGGAGAGTATATCTATGGACTTCATCACTGGTCTACCCAAGGTCCAGGGTAAGGACTATATCTATGTAGTGGTCGACAGATTGACCAAGTTTGCTCACTTCTATGCCATACCGATAGAGTACAATGTAGGTCAGGTAGTCGAGCTTTTCTTCAGGGAGGTCTTCAGACTTCATGGGTTATCGAAGAACATTGTTAGTGACAGGGACAGTCGGTTCATAGGGACATTCTGGAGAGAGTTGTTTCGGTTGGTGGGGACAAAGTTGACACCTAGCACCAGCTATCACCCTTAGACATATGGGTAGACTGAGATTGTCAACAAGTGGGTTGAAGGGTATTTGAGGAACTATGTAGGAGGACATCAGAGAACGTGGGTAAAGTGGTTACATTTAGGAGAACATTGCTACAACACCACCTTCCACGTGTCCATTGGTATGACACTCTTCCGAGCATTGTACGGATATGATGCTCCCACTTTGGTAGACTTGGTCTTCGGGGAGAGCAGAGCTCCCAAGGCCAAGGATTGGATCATAGAGAGTCAGGTGATTCTCAAGTTGTTGAAAGAGAACCTACAGACGACGCAAAACCGACAGAAGATAAGTGCGGACAGGCACAGGATAGAGCGCAGCTTTGAGGTTGTAGATTTGGTTTTCTTAAGACTCCAACCCTACAGACAGTCATCTTTGAAGAAGAGTGGGGCCGAGAAACTCAAGCCCAGACTTTATGGTCCTTACAGGATCATACGTCGAGTGGGCGAGGTCGCTTACGAGCTAGAGCTTCCAGAGGGGAGCAAGATTCATAACGTGTTCCATGTGTCTTGCCTCAAAAAGGCAGTGGGACAATTCATTAGCACATCAGAGGAGCTTCCCTCGTTGGATGAGGAGGGACAGTTGGAGTTAGTTTCGGAGGAAGTTTTGGAGTTTCGGGAGCGGAAACTGAGGAGCAGGGTCATCAGAGAGTGTTTGATCAGATGGAGAGGGCTTCCAGTAGAGGACGCTACTTGGGAGAGCGAGCAGGTGTTGCAGCACCCTGGACTGGTATTGCTTGAGGACAAGCAATTTCGGGAAGGGAGGACTGTAATGTCCCTTTCCAAATAGGAGCTCCAGAGAGGATGCTTAATGATCTAAACCGCCCCGTTAGACTATAGCCAGGGCCAGAAAGGGGTAAACAGAGTCACTAGAGGTCACTTCAGTCACTGGTGTTATATTCAGAAAGTGACATTGAGCTAAAAAGGGTAAAAAGCGTTTTTAAGTTAGTATGAGCTAAAAATAGAAGTCAACAGTGAATTAGGGTTTCAATAGTGATTTAGGGTTTTGGAAGTCAACAGTGAATTAGGGTTTTAGCAGTGATTTAGGGTTTTAGAAAGCTATAAAGGAAGGGTCAGCGACCTAATTCATTATTATGCAAATTATGACTTGTCATTGAGGAGAAGAGGAGCATCTCAGGAGAGATAGTTCAGTGGATTCCAGGAGGAAGACACCAGTTAGCTGATGTCAGTGTTGAGAGACAAACCCTAGTCACCGGGAAGATCATTCAGGTCTTCCATCATTCTTCAACAACAGTTACAAAGTGTTCAGCAGAAAGGGTGCATTCATCGAGAGTGCGGGCGCAGCTTCTGAGAGGGTTTTTAGTTGACTTATCCCATCCAGGGAGAATTCCGAGATTGCCCTTCGACCCATTTGAGAGGAAGGCAAGGCGCATCTTTTGCCTGGTTCCTTATCAGATTCCGACGGAGGAATCAACTGGGGCGCATTTTCCAGACTTGGACGTGCGACACTTTTGGCGGATACATTTGGGGTTCCAGAGCGAGCATCAGGCCATATTCAAGGAAACCCTTCCGACCCATTTCCCAGTAGACCAAGGCGGTCATTTTGAGACACATCTCGTCCGATTCCGACGGTGGAATCACTAGGATGCATTTTGCCAGAGAAAGAGGGGCGCATTCCCGCAGGGGGATCCATCCGGGGTCCAAACTCACCAGCAAAAGGGTCCGACAGTTACCATTACTGAGGACTAGAGCAGGGCGCATCATTTGGGACAGTTTCTAGGCCATTTTGAGAAGTACAGCTCCCAGGGCGAACTTTCCAGACTTCCAGCAGTTACCGTCAGAGTTGCCATAGTCCTAGCCCATCCATTGATTCCGCAATGCTCCCATATTCCGGGTATTATCTTTTAGTTGCCTATTTGTATTCCGGCTAAGATCCTTTGTCTGTTGATCTAGTCGAGTATTGTCAGTTTATTCAGCCGCATTCGACCATTTTGTAATCCACAGAGATATCATAATACAAACTTTGCAGTCCTTTGTCGCATTTATTACTTGTATGATCATTTATATGCTGTAAACCATTGATCCTACACACATATTAGCAGCGTTTCCTAAACTAGCCAAGTCAACAACATTACAACAAATAATGGGCTTTTGGCTTATTCGTCAACTCTCTGACTATTAGCAGCATTAGAATGTGATTGGCAGCCTTTGATTTCTCCTCCAAAAGTTCTCACTAATTCGTCTTCCTCAAAACCTAGCAAGAAGACCAAGCTGCTGACTCTGAACAAAAAATACCCAACTCAAATATAATTAAAAGGAATGAAGAGAGTGATGGAGGGCCTACCTAGGGGCCTTTCATTGGCCAAAATAAAAGGAAAAAATAACTCCTTTTTTATTTCTGCACAAGAGCTTCTTGGAGCATGGAGGGAGCACGGTGAGAGTGTGTAGGGGAGCGTAGAGGGAGTGGGGGTGGTAGTGTGAAGGGAGCAGGGTGGGAGTGGGAGTGGCCAGAGAGCATGGGTTAGCATTTGATAGTGCGATCTTGCAAATGATCTTGTCTGGGAGTGTTTTGAGAGTGTGCTCCCTAAGTGTTTCGCTTGGGAGCACATATTTGGAGCAGGTCTGCCCTTGATAGGGATGCTCATGGTATCACCAGGCTCAACCAAGCTAGTTTTTGGGATGGTCAACCAAGCTAGTTGTTGGGATGGATAAAACATTTCTATTGGAGAAGATTCAAGCTGGAAATTCTCATTGATCACTTGCTCATGACTACCTTAGATGATTTGTGCTTCCTTTTCAACCAATACATTCTGCTCACTAGGAAATTCATCATAGAGAGGAGTACTTTGTGGAAGAGACACACATATTCAGAAAAAAATATACATTTGTATGCATGGTAATTGATAAAGAGACATACAACTTAAAATATGAAATGTTGAATAGAAGAGATAATGTGGACACAAAAATTAACTAGTATTTGAACTCTTAAAAAAGTCCCAATGAGTTAGTGGAGGGAAATTTTTCCATCATAAATTTATGTAGGAGGTGAATCACTCTTGTATAGTGGTTTGATAAATAAAAATTAATAATTATAGGTCTTATATGTTATAAAATTTAGCAAAACATCAAGTAAATTTCAATTACTATATAGTAACTTATTTTAATAAATATGTTTATTGCCTTGTTTAGCCAAAATGTAAATAATAGTTGCCTAAAATTTTCTAGAGAAGGTAAGATTATATAATTTTATCAATGTCCGAAAAATGATCACAAATAGGTCAACTTGACTACTAAGTACAATAGTGTCAAATACATTGTGGGAGTGCAAAGGCCACTCCTATAAAAACCCAAAGCAGATCTGATATAAAATCTAAAATCTGATATCTAGAGGAGAACGTGCTAATGGGAAATATAAAGTGATGTGTGGACTTATAAAGGCCAAAAGCCAAAGGCCAAAAACACCTTGGAGGGATGCCTTGTGGGGGGGTAGAGCAGGGTCCTTAGGGCCCCTTGGACCTACCGTTCTTGGAGGAGGAGGAAACACTGCACCACGGGTCTGTTGAGATTTGGGTACCTTGGAAAGTGGTTCCCTTGTGTTTGTGAGTCTTTAAACACAGAGGGGGAGACTATTACCCTCATTACTTTAATTTATGATTCTAATTTCACTTTGACTTAGGAGATTTAAGTCAAAAGTGAAATATGTCTCTTAAGTCATTAAAGTGACATTTAATTCACTTTGTGGGTGAGTTAAATGACATAAAGCAAACTAAGGAAAGTGGGTTTCCTAAGTAAGCATTTTGGATTAGATCTCACCCATTGATTAGACTTGGCTAAATTGGATCTAGGCCATTGATCTTTTAGGGTTTGGCCAAAGAGAGGTTAAAGGAGGTAATAGGGAAAATATGAGATTCATTCTTCACTTGAGAGGAGAGGAGAAGGAGGAGAGCTCTTGGGCGCATATCTTGAGGAGGAGAAGGTGCACGAGGTCAAGGGTTTGGGAGGAGCTTGAGCTTGGCACTAGTCTACCATGGAAGTTGGGCTACACTTTGATGGGGGGCGCATACTTCTAGAGAGGGGCGCAAGTGCTTGAGAAGGGCACATTCTTGGGAGAAGAGGCGCATCATCTAGAGGAGAGGCGCTCCTTGAGGAGGTTCCTTTCTTGTTGAGGAGAGGCGCATTCTATGGGAGATGGAGGGCGCATGGCAAGGGAGGGTGCTATCCATTTGTGAGTTTTTTGCTTGAGTAGCACTTGAGCTAAGTGCACACCACATCTTTGGAGGGAGGCAATCTTGAGAGGAGGGAGCTTCTATAAGGGCAAGGCAAAGGCAAGCAAGGGTTTAAAGGATCAAACAAAGGCAAGGTCAAAGCAAAGGCAAAGGGAAGAGGATCAAAGGCTAGCAAAGGAAGAAGGGCACACCAAGGCAAAGGGCGCCTTGCTTCAAGAGGCTAGCAGGGACATCTTCAAGGGACTCGAAGGCTTCCGAGAAGGGTTGCTATTGTAACAGGTTCACTTGTTTATGTTTTCTGTGTTGTACATTTTGCTTTGAGGCCTTCTATATACATCTACTCTAGACTGGTTTTTCCCATGGGGGTTTTTTCCAGGGTCATGTTGACCAAAAACATGTGTCAATTTCAGGCATGCTTAGAAGTGTAAAATCAACATTTAGAGTTGTAAAGATCTAGAGGTAGTGTTATTTGTTTTGAGTATATTGCATGTGCTAACATTGGGATAATAAAACACTTCCAAGGGCACCTCAAAAGGACACTTATCCATCAAAACTGTGAGCAGAAAGTACTTGACTGTTTGCTGTCCTAAAACAGCAGCAAAGGACAATCACGAAGTTTAAACTTAGAGCCAAAAATCTGGTCAAAGACAGACCTCTTTTGGCAACCTCACAGGACCTCGTTTCTCTTCATGGTATCAGAGCCCTTGGTGGCTTGACTTGCTGATTTCTAGTGCGTTTAGTGGACAGTTTTGAGACAGCTTAGTGGCAGATTTTTGGACAGCGTGTTGACAGAGTTTTGTGGGCAGATTTGATGACAGTTGCAGGACCGATTTTTTTGACACAGTGGACAGCCTCTTATCACACCTGTGTGGACAGGAGTGAGGCTGATTTTTACAACCTCTTTTCACACATATTTGCTAGGAGTGAGGTTGTGTTGTTACTGCCTCTTTTCACAGCTATGTTGACAGGAGTGAGGCAGTGCTCTTGTGTTGTTTTAGCATCAGTGTGAGCTTTAGTGGACAACCATGTTGGTGTCCTAGATGTGGGCAGAAGATAGGCTAGACGGAGCTAGCAACTGGTCCCCTTGGAAGACCAAGATCACTTTTGCCTTGGAGGATCTTGAACTGTGGGATATAGTTCAGGCTCCCGTTGTTGTTCCTCCTGTCACTGCTCCTGTGTTGGTGGTAGAGTTCAGGAAGAGGAACAACAAGGCGAAAAGGACTATTTGTGACGCGGTGAGAGACCACGACATTCCACATTTGACTGGTAAAGACTATGCATTTGAGATATGGGATTCTTTATGCAAGCTTTACCAGAGTTCAAAATAGAACTAGAAGATGGTTCTGCAGGATAGGCTCAGGAGCATTAAGATGCTCGATTCCGAGTCGGTTACATCATTCCTTGGCAGATTCACTAAGATCAGAGATGAGCTTGCAGCCGTCGGAGAGATAGTGGACCCAGGCTTCATGGTGAGGACAACCTTAAACAACTTTACCAAACCACGGGGTCCATTTGTTCGAGGCATTGTTGCCCGAGAGGTTATGCCTACTTGGGAGAGACTTTGGGATGATTTCATTCAGGAGGGGACGAGAATCACCTGAGAGTCCTCATGACAACATTGGATTACCCAAGGTGATGAGGAGCTTGCTCCGTGGACTAAGGGCAAGAAGAAGACTGACAGAGGTGCTAGACAGGGTCCCAAGGGAGGGACCAAACCACAACAGAGTGGCCGTGGGCAGGAGAGAGACATGAGCACAGTGAGATGCTTTGCTTGTGGAGAGATGTGTCACTATGCAGGGACAATGTCCCAAGAAGAAGAAGAAGAAGCAACAGGATGACACTGCAGCGACATCAAAGGAGATTGAGTTCGTTGCTTAGTATGAGAGGGAGTGTGCATTCGTCAGTTCCTTGTCAGCTGTTACACCATCCAGCGTCAGGTGGGGAGACAGAGTTGAGGAGGACCTATTGACTCATAGTAGTGATTCAGAGGGAGCTCAGACAGTTTTCGTGGACACCATCTTCAGGGGTGACTGGTCCACCCGAGACAACTTCAATTTTAGAGTTGCCGAGACAGAGGGTGGGTGCAGGGGCTTCAAAGCATCAGAGATTGATGAGGAAGAGCATCAGGGCACCACAGGGGCTTGAGCCTCACTTGGCTATGGAGATGAGCAGATCGGGTTATGGATCCACTTCAGGTGGAAGTCACTTGGTGAGAGGCCAAGTTGAGGATCTTGATGAGATGTCGAGATCTAGATACTCTTGGTGAGATACCAAGAGGGGGAGACTCTTGGTGAGATGCCAAGAGAGTGACTCTTGGTGAGATGCCAAGAGTAGTGACTGTTGGCGAGATGCCAGGAGGTAGAAATCCTTGGTGGGAGACCAAGGTTGAGATCTTTGGTTTGATACCAAGATCTAGGTGATCTTGGATAGGTGGAGATGCACTTCCATCTATAGATCACGCAGGTTGAGCAGATATGTGACAGAGACCATTTTTGATGATCATGGTATATTATACAGCCATACTCATCAAGTATTTGCTAGTAGGCAACCATGTCCACTGGAGGGATGAGATTGGTGATGAAGGGCACTTTCCTCGGTAAGAGGGGGTGTTGAGATTTGGGTACCTTGGAAAGTGGTCCCCTTGTGTTTGTGAGTCTCTAAACATAAAGGGGGAGACTATTGTTGATGATTATAGCTGCGTGAGACATCCTCCAAGACACAGACTGAGTGAGTCGGCCTGAGAGAGAGCCCATGAGTTGGGTGTGCCCATGAAATGGGTGTGCTGTTCCTTTGAGACAGAGAAGGAACGTTGTGTGTACCCCTGTGTGGGGTGAGGAAGCCCATGAGTTGGGTGTGCCCATGAGATGGTTTGTGGTTCCTCTCCGAGACAGAGATGGAACATTGTGCCCCTGTGTGAGGTGGTGAAGCCCATGAGCTGGGTGTGTGATTCCTCTTTGAGACGGAGATGGAATGTTGTGTGCCCCTGTGTAGGGAACCATGAGCTGGGTGTGTGGGTCCTCTCTAATACGAAGATGGAATTTTGTGTGCCCTGTGTGTGGGGAAGCCCATGAGTTGGGTGTATCGTTCCCTCTGAGACAAGATGAAACAATGTATTGGCCTCCTTTGTGCAGAGAGTTGAGATGATGTGATACTCCAGATGGTTCTTCTGTGAGATGTAGTGAGAAAGAGATCTGTTGAGTTGGACGTGCCTGTGGCTGAGTACAGGTGAACGTTATCCTAATGGCTGAGCACTAGTGGGTGTGGTTCTCCTGTGAGATGCGGTGAGATAGAGATGTGGACATCCTTGTGGCTGAGCACAGATGGATGTTCCCCTAGTGGGTGTATGAGATCACTTGCTATATTGTACAAGAGTTAGACTTACCTTTAACCCTATTTGTGATGTAAAGGGTACAGGTCGGCCCCACCATAAAGTGAAAGTTAATTAATGTAAAAGATAATTAATATGGTAATTATTAATTATATTCTAAGTTATTGAGGTCGGCCCCGTTGTGCCAATAGACACTACTGTTGACAGGTTCAGTCTAATATAAATAAAGGTAAATTCCCCATTGAGGAAACACAACACAAGTGTGAGTTTGGAAATTTCAGCAAACACTTGTTCTTGGGAAAAGTGTGCACCTCTCTTGGGCGCTAGTCTTCTAGGGTTTGTGAAGCACCGTTTTGTGCGCTAGGTTTTATGGTGGTGGAGGTCTTTATCTTGAAGAATATAACAAAGGATTGGCTGGGTTTTCTTCCCTTGTTGAGAAGGGTTTCCCAGGATACTTCTTGTGTACTTGTGCATGGTGTTTCTTCTTGTGATCTTGGTTGCTGCAACAAATTGTTTATGGTTAAGTAAAATGCTAAAAATGGAATGAACTTCATGCTTAAGCCTAGCTTATTGAAAAATCAAGATGGTATCAGAGCTTAGGTCTTGAAGAACCCATTGCACAAGCTTTAAATCAACCATCCTCTCTTTTCTTCAATTCCATACGGCCCTCTAGGGTTTCTGCAAAATCCGTATGGACCTCTCTTGTTTGGCATTTTCAACACTTTACACTTGGACGTTGGGGCTGAAATTTGGATAAGGGTGTATGACCTCCCTCAACGCACCTCCAGAAACTCTCAAAGTGAAATTTCGAGGATTTTCGATTTTTGGCCCTAGGGTTTCTAGGGTTCCACAATTTTCTACAGAATTTTGATTTTAGGGTTCCTGTAGCTCATTGAAGGAATGTTTCAGCTCAACAGTATTCCTATGAAACTCTCAAAGTTTATTGTTGGCAGTCATAAGCCCAACAAAACCTAAGGTTGCTAATCTAACCTAGCCATTAGGTTTTCTAAGTCCAGTTGGCGAGAGTTTGTGAAGAAATCTGAAAATATGAAGAACAAAATCTTAGTGGAAGATAGGTTTGATGGATCAAGCAATTTCAGCTCCTGGAAGTCAAGGCTTCAGATCACCCTTGAAGAAGATGACCCTTTGAGTGTGATACAAAAGACTTTACCAGAGACAGCTTCGATGAAGAGAAGGAAATAAGAAGGGAATAAGATGTCAAGGCAAGGAAAATAATCATCTACTTAGTAAGAGATCATCTCCTACCTCGTATTGCCAACCTGAAGACAACTTATGAAATGTATGAAGCATTGAAGGATATGTTTGAGAGGGACAACACCTTCAGAGCCCTTACCTTAAAGGGCCAGCTTCAAAGTACTAAGATGACAAAAGGTGATACAGTTGCTACCTTCTTTATGAAGATATCAAAGATCAAAGATCAGCTAGGTGTCATTGGAGAAAACATATTTGACAGAGAACTTGTCTTGTCCACTCTCAACAATCTTCCAAAACACTGGGCACCTTTTCTTCAAAGCATTAGTGGAAGGGAAAAATTACCCACCTTTGATCGTCGGTGGAAAGACTATACTCAAGAAGAACTTAGACTTAGAAATAGAGGAGTGGAAGACTCCCTTGATGACAACCATGCTCTTGCGCTTCATACAAAGAAAGGAGGAAGATTCAAAAAAAACTTCAGACAAACATTCAGAGATGAGAAGACTCCATCAACTTCAGGTCATAATCAGAGGAGATGTTTCAGAGATCCAATGCTTCAGATGTGACAAATATGGACACTATGCAAGAAATTGTCCAACCAGGAAGAAAGGAAGACAATATGCTTCCGCAACTGACATTGAACCAGACCCACCTCAAAAGGATGAAGATAAGAGAGATGAGGATTACTTCCTCTAAACCAAATATAAAATTGAGCATGACTGCAGACTCAGGTAAATTGTTTGATTTAATCATTAAACCTATACTTGATTGCATTCTTAATAAGTGAAGGGTATTATCTCTAGTGTGGGAACCCTCATGACTTGGACCATTATCCCTGGTACGAGAGTCCAAACCTTATTGATTGATTATTATGCTGAAGAGTCAATAGAGCACCTGAGAAGACATAAAATATCTAGCAAACAAGTAAAAGAAGATATCTATACTTCGAAACTTCATAGGGAGTTACTTGAATCAGAGGGAGTCAAACAAATTGAGAAGAAGGAAGAGACATTACCTTCTCCCTCTCAGCAGTTTAGAGGGAGATAGTTATTGATCCAGTTGCTCCAGTTGATATTCCCAGAAACATTGTAGTAGACCATGAAAGCCCTGTCTAAGCTCGACAAACTCTGCAAGGGGCAAAGGAACATGCAGTTGATGGAAGAGAAATATAAAGCAATATTTGTAGCCAGAAGATTCCCACAAACAGAGGGAGTTGTCTATGATAAGACATTTGATCCAATAGTCCAATACACTTCCATCCGTCATCTATGAGTTGGAAACTACATCAGATGAATGTAAAGACAACCTTTCTCAATGGTGAGATAGAGGAAGAAGTTTACATCAAGCAGCCAGAAGGACTCAGGATATATGACGAGAAATCTCACGTGTACAGGTATAAGAAAGCCCGGTATGAACTAATGCAGACACCTCATGCTTGGTACGAGAAGATGGATGGATTCTTGATGAGTTTGGGTTTCAGCAAGAGTGTTGCTAAATCCAAACCTATATTATTACATTGTTGGTGATGAGAGCCTGATCTTGGTGATTTATTCAGAAAGCCTTATTCTTGGATACAAGTAAGCTTTGACTTCCGATTTTGAGATGAAGGATCTGGGAATGATGCACTACTTCTTGGGACAAGAAGTATGACAGAGGACTAGTGAGACTTTTCCTGAGTCAAGGAAAATACACAGTGGATATTAAAGAAGTTCAGTATAACATAATACAAATCCATACACCGATGGTGATGGAATTGAAGAAAATGAATGATGATGATTCAGACGAGATTGAGTCACAACTGATTGGATCACTGATGTATTTGGTTGAACACCAGAATCGATTTATGCTATGCTCTGAATGTACTTAGTCAATTCATGAGTTAGCCAAGACACACTCACTGGACAACAGTAAAGCATGTATACACGAGGCACAGTTGGATATGGCCTGAGATATGCCTCCAGTGTAGACTTGGTTTTGCAGGAATATGCTGATACAGATTGGGCAGAGAATACAGTGGACCAGAAGAGCACATACGGTTGTTGTTTTACCTTGGGGTTTGCCATGGATCCCTGTGGCCTTGAGTACCACGGAAGCGGAGTATATAGCATTGAGTGTGGCAATTCGCGAAGCAGTGTGGCTTCGCAAGCTTCTGAGAGATTGATTTGATCATGAGATGAATCCTATTATTATAACCAGAGCTATGTGAAGTTCTCTGAGAACCCTGTGTTTCATCGAAACACGTTGAGATAAAATATCATTATATCAAAGACATGATGCAGAGGAAAGCAATACACGTGCAGTACCTTCCTACACATGAGCAGATTGCAGATATCTTACCAAAACGAAGTTCGAGTACTTCCGTGAGATACATGGCCTAGTGAAGACTACCTCCCTAGCTGAGAGGGAGTGTTGATGATTACGGCCAAGACAAAGTTCAAGTACTTCCGTGAGAGACTTGCCCTGGTGGAGAATGCCTCCCTAGCTGAGAGGGAGTGTTGATGATTACAGTTGCGTGAGACATCCTCCAGGACACAGACTGAGTGAGTCGACTTGAGAGAGAGCCCATGAGTTGGGTGTGCCCATGAGATGGGTGTGCTGTTCCTCTCTGACACGGAGAATGAACGCTCTATGTACCCCTGTGTGGGGTGAGGAAGCCCATGAGTTGGGTGTGCCCATGAGATGAGTGTGTGGTTCCTCTCTGAGACAGAGATGGAATGTTGTTCCCCTGTGTGAGGTGGTGAAGCCCATGAGTTGGGTGTGTGGTTCCTCTCTGAGATGGATGGAATTTTGTGTGCCCCTGTGTAGGGAAGCCCTTGAGCTGGGTGTGTGGTTCCTCTCTGAGACGAAGATGGAATGTTGTGTGCCCCTGTGTGTGGGGAAGCCCATCAGTTGGGTGTATCTTTCTCTCTGAGACAAGATGAAACGATGTATTGGCCTCCTCTGTGCAGAGAGTTGAGATAATGTGATACTCCAGATGGTTCTCCTGTGAGACGCACTGAGAAAGAGATCTGCTGAGTTGAACGTGCCTGTGGCTGAGCACAGGTGAACGCGATCCTAGTGGCTGAGCACTAGTGAGTGTGGTTCTCCTGTGAGACGCAGTGAGATAGAGATGTGGACATCCCTGTGGCTGAGCATAGATGGATGTTGCCCTAGTGGGTGTATGAGATCCCTTGCTATATTGTACAAGAGTCAGACTTACCTGTAACCCTATATGTGATGTAAAGGGTACAGGTCGGCCCCACCATAAAGTGAAAGATAATTAATGTAAAAGATAATTAATATGGTAATTATTAATTATATTCTAAGTTATTGAGGTCGGCCCTGTTGTGCCAATAGACACTACTGTTGACAGGTTCAGTCTAATATAAATAAAGGTAAATTCCCCATTGAGGAAATACAACACAAGTGTGAGTTTGGAAATTTCAGCAAACACTTGTTCTTGGGAAAAGTGTGCACCTCTCTTGGGCGCTAGTCTTCTAGGGTTTGTGAAGCACCCTTTTGTGTGCTAGGTTTTATGGTGGTGCAGGTCTTTCTCTTGAAGAATATAACAAATGATTGGTTGTGTTTTCTTCCCTTGTTAAGAAGGGTTTCCCAGGATACTTCTTGTGTACTCGTGCATGGTGTTTCTTCTTGTGATCTTGGTTGCTGCAACAAATTGTTTATGGTTTAAGTAAAATGCTAAAAATGGAATGAACTTCCTGCTTAAGCCTAGCTTATTGAAAAATCAACAACTATTACCCTCATTACTTTACTTTATTATTCTAATTTCACTTTGACTTAGGAGATTTAAGTCAAAAGTGAAATATGTCACTTAAGTCATTAAAGTGACATTTAATTCACTTTGTGGGTGAGTTAAAGGACATAAAGCAAACTAAGGAAAGTGTGTTTCCTAAGTGAGATTTTTGTATTAGATCTCACCCATTGATTAGACTTGGCTAGATTGGATCTAGGCCATTGATATTTTAGGGTTTGGCCAAAGAGAGGCTAAAGTAGGTAATAGGGAAAATATGAGATTCATTCTTCACCTGAGAGGAGAGGAGAAGGAGGAGAGCTCCTGGGCGCATATCTTAAGGAGGAGAAGGCACATGAGGTCAAGGGTTTGGGAGGAGCTTGAGCTTGGCACTAGTCTACCATGTCTACCATGGAGGTTGGGCTACACTTTGATGGAGGGCAATACTTCTAGAGAGGGGCGCAAGTGCTTGAGGAGGGCGCATTCTTGGGAGAAGAGGCGCATCATCTAGAGGAGAGGCGCTCCTTGAGGAGGTTCCTTTCTTGTTGAGGAGAGGCGCATTTTATGGGAGATGGAAGGCGCATGGCAAGGGAGGGTGCTATCCAATTGTGAGTTTTTTTCTTGAGTAGGGGCGCACTTGAGCTAAGTGCGCACCACATATTTGGAGTGAGGCAATCTTGAGAGGAGGGAGCTTCTACAAGGGCAAGGCAAAGGCAAGCAAGGGTTTAAAGGATCAAGCAAAGGCAAGGTCAAAGCAAAGGCAAAGGGAAGAGGATCAAAGGCTAGCAAAGGAAGAAGGGTGCACCAAGGAAAAGGGTGCCTTGCTTCAAGAGGCTAGCAGCGACATCTTCAAGGGACTCGAAGGCTTCCGAGAAGGGTTGCTATTGTAACAGGTTCACTTGTTTATGTTTTCTGTGTTGTACATTTTGCTTTGAGGCCTTCTATATACATCTACTCCAAACTGGTTTTCCCCATGGGGGCTTTTTCCAGGGTCATGTTGACCAAAAACATATGTGTCAATTTCATGCATGCTTAGAAGTGTAAAATCAACATTTAGAGTTTTAAAGATCTAGAGGTAGTGTTATTTGTTTTGAATATATTGCATGTGCTAACATTGGGATAATAAAACACTTGCAAGGGCACCTCAAAAGGACACTTAACCATCAAAACTGTGAGCAGAAAGTACTTGACTGTTTGCTGTCCTAAAACAAGAACAAAGGACAGTTACGAAGTCTAAACTTAGAGCCAAAAATATGCTTTTGGCAGCCTCATAGGACCTCGTTTCTCTTCACGATCATCCTCCTCTGTAAAAGTATCACTCCTAGCATTTGAGGTTGAAGAGAAAATGGTTGCGATGAAAGGTTATCTAGAAGACATGGAAGAAGAATTAGTCTGTTGTGTTTCTCTCTACCTCAATGGGGAAGCCCTCTGTTGTTGTTTTGAAGTAGAGGACAAGTTGACCTTCTTGTTTATCTCGAGTTTCTACTCCATTGTTCTTTACCTAGGATAGTTTAGTCAGAATTTAGTTCCAATGTTAAGCTATCATGTTAGCTAAACTATTATCTTTTCCAAGGGTTTGTTTCATCTCGAAAGCTTGTAAACTTCTTATCAAACTTTTTGTCTTGCGAATAAAACTATTGATAGCCATTTTTGAGATTTTCTCTTTCTTTGGGTAAAATCTCTCCCTCTTGATAATGAAGTACAATACTTCTTTTTTTTTTTCAAGGAAAACCTCGCGAGATCCTCTTTTCTTCCCTGGAATATTTGGATGGAGGGTGTCTCAATTGCCAGCCACACTAGCTGTTGCTAACCTCAAGGGACTTGATTGGATATATTTCACCTTAAATGTTTGCTAAAAAAATGGGTATGGAAACCTAACCTTGGAGGACTGAATTTGCCACTAATCAAACAAATATGAAGGTGTTATTTTATGGCTGAATTATGCTTCCAATCAACAACTAATATGACAGAAGATGAAATTGCATAAATAAAACGACAAGAAAAACAAGAGGGAGAGCCTCCTCACATTTCTTTACTTCTAAATGAATGGTGTTTCGTTATTAATGTTGATTTTTTGTAGCTTTGAGAAGTATTCCCATAAGAGGCCAAGGTGTCAGTCATGTGGGAATTTTCGTTGGCACTAGATTAGCGTTTCGTTTCAATGAAATCGGCCTTGGAATGAGGCCAGGCCCTCATGGGCAAGTTGATGGGCTTTGTGGGCTTGTGATGGGGTTCCACACCCACAAAAGGAGAATAAAATATTCTAATTAATTGTTGAGTTTAGGAAGGGCTCCTAAACTCATACATTAGACTTGTATATAAAGGAGAGAAGTCATTGTGACATTTCATCATTTTGTGACATTGTGCATAATGGAGTTAGCACGAATGAGAGTGCACTTGTGCTAGGAGCTTGGAAATTTCAGCAAGGGAAATTCTTTAATTGTGGCAAATCTGGCCTAGGGTTTGGAGGTGATTTTCTGTTTTTGTCTCAAGCCAAGGAAGACATCTTTCCCAACCAAGAGAGACACACGTGTGAAGGAGGAGAGGAGAAGAAACGCATGTGTGAGGAAGGTACAGGCCGCACGTGTGAGGTAGCCGTACATCTGCATGTGAGGAGAAACATCCGCTCGTGTGAGGGATATTCAGCCGCACGTGTGAGGTACATTAGGCCACACGTGCGAGTGTCTTGGGCAGGTACAATAGTCCGTACTGCTGATGTCAGCAGCATTACGACTGACGTCAGCAAGGGTACAGGTGGCAACAATAGATTTGTCAGGCATAGGTGATTTCGGGTATTTTGCTGATTTTTTCTGTTTTGAGGTGGACAAGCTTGTCCCCAAATTTGGTCAAAGTGTGTTGACCAGGAGGGTTGGTTTTGCCCTCAGATTTTCTGAATTTGATAAAGTTTACAGAAAAGAAATTTGTGTCTCAGTGGTGTTCATGATTCATCTCTGATCTTTTGTGTTTCCGCTGCATATAATTTCAGTCATAATTTTCAATGTAAAATTGTTCAGTGATAACAAGTAGGGTGTTATTGTTTGCTCAATAGGAAACAATTTTCAGATCTGAAAATTAGTCACATAGAGTTGCATGTGAAAATTGACAATTAGGCCTTTACATTAGAATGGTAACAAGAGGTTTCTACAACACATTAACAATAAAATTGAAGAGCATAACAAGACCATACAAAAAAATAGAGCAACACCTAACTTATTCATTAAGTCTTCAAGCTTGATATACAATGGAGTCCAACATCAACCTTCAACTCCAAGCTCCTATTTTTCTGTCACTTATCAATCTCTCTACATTCCAAATCACCCATCTCCTATGAATGGAGAGAAATCTCCTTTATATCAAGGTAGCTTCATCTCTCTTACAATAAAATACAATATTTTCCTAACTAACTCCATGACAAGTCAAAGAATTATAAAATATGTAGAAGTTAGGCAACATCCTCCCAAAATAGCACAAGAAGAGTGGGGTGCCTTATTTCAATGAGTGGTTGACCATGTCGAGTGCTCCATCAAATGATAAAATAATGCCTCAATGGTGCATTGTTTAATACAATAGACCAAGTAAGATGCATGCATGAAGAAAATAATAAAATACTCCCCCTAGGAGAGCGCTCCTCAACCATCTCCTCAAAATAGCAAGTGTGGTCCACAAGGTGCATGCACAAGTGTGCAAACCCTCCACACGGGTGAATCCCAAGGTGGGTCACTCCAACTAATGCATGGGTAAGTGTGCAATATTTCCATCAAGTGTAGCGCTTCAACTCTTCTTCGCTTGGGCTCTTTCTTCAATGTGTAACCTCCCCATCTTGAAGGTGTTTGACCATGTCAAATCCTCAAAATAACAAATAACAATCCTCAAAGTGGATGAATTAAGGTTTTGACCAAGTAAAATCCCATCACATAATAAAATAGTGACTTCTAAGTGGCATGCCCTCCATAAATTTGCAATCACTACCTTAAAATAACATGTGTTGACACAAGGTAACCTTCATCATGTAAAACGCCTAGGGTTTTGACCATGTGTCAAAGATAACAACTAACTGCACATGGATGTGCCCTAGAGAAGTGTGCCAACCTCCAAAAAATCATATAATAATCTCCACCATCCCATAGATCCACGTGCAGCCCAACAAAATCCAAGACCATGGGGATTGCCCCTCCACTCAAGCAAAATAATATAAAATATGATTATCTGCCTCAACATGTGTGCCAATGAAGGGGTGCACTGCGTCCAAGTGTTGTACCATGTAATAAAAGTTGTTCTTTCTAGCAAAACCCCGACATAGTAAAAAGATAAGCCCCGATCAACATAATATAAGGCTCAACCTAGGCTTGAACCTAGGGCATACGAACACCAAGGGACTATTACATCAATATTACATCTTCAAACCTTAGGGAAAGGCTAGATCACCATGAAAGTTCATGTGGTACCCCCCTCTAACTCAAACTTAGGAAATAATACACATCAACAAGGGTACTTACATCATCAAATACATATCCCCCTATGTGATGTCTAGCAATGTTATAAAGATATATCACCTATGGAAATCCCACCAAGGAAAAGTGTATCACCACACCACATCAACACCATACGAAAACAAAACATAAGATAGGTGTTAACTCCATCAAGCATCAAG
>JASDQU011313682.1:14545-24704 GCA_032191745.1 Picea mariana
CATGCATAGGTACTCTGACAGACCGTCCTTACCAGACCTTAGGGATCTTTTAAGGGATGATAAATCCCCGGATATAAAATACTAATGAATCTATCTGTTATTGGTCAGGATACCATAGTATCATCAACATCACTCCCCCTTTAGAGGGAGGTCCTTCCAGACAACATCAAGATTGACTTTGAAGTACTCAAACTTCACACGAGACAAAGGCTTGGTCAATACATACGCAACATTCTTATCTGTGCCAACATATTGGATCTTTACAACTCCCCTTTGCACCATATCATGAATGTAGTGGTATCGAATCTCTATGTGCTTCGACTTATCATGGAACATTGGGTTCTATGTCATCTTTATACAGCTTTGTTTATCACATATAATCACAGTGGCTTCCATCTCCATATCAAATAGTTCTGTCAACAACTTCTGAATCCATATGGCTTCACAAATGGCGGAACATACTGCAATGTACTCTACTTCTATCGTGCTGAGAGAAACACTAGATTTCTTCCTTCTTTTCCATGAAGTCATGGTTGATCCCAAATTGAAACAACATATTGAAGTGCTCTTTCTATCTAAAGCACTTCCAGCCCAATCTTAACTAGTATAACCATATCGTCTGAATTCATGATCTCTAGTATAACAAAGACCATAATCCAACGTACCCTTAAGGTATCTCATCACATACTTTGCGGCTATAAGGTGAACACATTTGGGCTCCACTAGACATTGACTCAAGGTGTTCAAAACAAAGCATATATCTGGCCTGGTATTCATCAGAAACATCAATGATCCAATAATTTGTCTATATAGAGTAGCATCAACCAACTCTGACGAAGTATCAACCAGGAGCTCCAAATTTGTTTCCATGGGTGTGTTCATGGATTTGCATTCCAACATGTCAAATATCTTCAGTATTTCAACTTCATACTTCCCTTGTTTAAGTAAGATCTTCTCTGGGCTCTGCTAAACTTTAAGACCAAATAAATAATGCATCAGGCCTAGGTATTTCATCTCAAATTATGCAACGAGTTTCTTTTTGCAATCTGTGATGAGATTTTCTTCTCCTGTCAATAATAAATCATCCACATATAGTAGTGATATAACTGGATCATCATTCATAACCTTGAAGTAAAGGTTAGGATAATCTTTAATCTTGGTAAATCCCAAGCTTGTTAGGAAACTGTCAATTCTTCCATACCAAGCTCTAGGAGCTTCCTTCAACCCATACAGAGATTTATTCAACATCTAGACATGAGTCTTTCTATATTCAACTTCAAACCCTTGTGGTTATTCTATATACACTTCTTCTTCAATAACACCATTTAGGAAAGTTTTTTTCACATCCATCTGGTGTAACTTCCACTTCATTTTGGCTGCAAGAGATATGATGTTTTTGATAGAAGTGTACCTGGCTACATGATAAAATGTTTCTTCATAGTCAACACCTTCATTTTGAGAAAATCCAAAAGCCACAAATCTTGCCTTATGTTTTTCAATTATTCCTTCTACTGCATGTTTTATTTTGTATATCCACTTGGAATATACCACATCTTTGTTCTTTGGTCTGGGAACTAATTCCCATACATCATTCTTTATAATGGACTGGTATTATTTTGTCATGGAATCTATCCATTATTTCTTCTGAATGACTTCCTCAAAGCAATTAGGTTCCTCTTCTATGAGATCACGCATCAAGGCCATAGAGCTGGAGAATGGCTTATGTTTCTTGCTTTGTCTCATGGTTCCTTCTGGGGCACCATACTTTTCTACATCTTGAATAAGTTATTTCCCCCAAGATGGCTTCTCTTGTGAGAGATTGGCATATGGGGAGGTTCTTGATATTATATCATATCATAATGTTCCGGAATCTCATCATTAGAGGTAACTGTAACTTCCTTCACGGGTTTTGCAACTCTTGGAGATACAGATTCTTCTTCATATACTTCTTCAAGTTGGAATTTCCTTGATATTTTGTGTGTTTCATCTTCATCAAAGGTTACATCTCTGCTAATCTCAATATGATGGTAACCTTGCATGTAAATTATGAAGGCCTTGTATACCTCACAGTATCCAACAAATATTCCCTTCTTTCCTGAAGGATCTAACTTGGTTATATTTTCTTTTGGAATGTGTATAAATACTGGACAACCAAATATTTTGAGATGGATTACTTCTAGCTTCTTTCTGGTGAACATTTCTATGGGAGTTTTGAATCCAAGTGCACTATGGGATAATATTTTTTGGACATATATTGTTGTTCTTGTTGCTTTAGCCCATAAGTGCATTTGAAGATCTTGATCATGAATCATAGTCTTTATTGTTTTCATACTTGTTCTGTTTTTTATTTTTTCTACACCATTTTGTTGAGGATTATAGGGAGTGGTGAGCTCCCTCTTAATCCTAACATCTATGAAAAAGCTTCCAAATTCATTTGAAGTGTACTTTCCTCCATTTTATGACCTGAGTACCTTGATTTTCCTTTGGGAGAGGTTTTCTACCAAATCTTTGAATTCCTTGAACTTTCCAAGTACTTCATCTTTTGACTTCAAGAAATAAACCCAAGTCTTATGAGATTAATCATCAATAAAAGATACATAGTATACATATCTTCTTAGAGAGGTTTATGGCATTGGACCACATACATTTGAGTGGACAAGGTCCATAATTCCTTCTACTTTATTGTTGTTCTTTGGAAAAGTATTATTTATGTTCTTTCCTTGTGCATGTCCCTTGCATAAACCTTCATGATCAACCTTTAATTCTGGTAAACCTGTAACTATTTTGCTTACATATGGTAAGGCTTTGTAGTTGATGTGATCTAGTATTCTATTCCAAAGTTCACAAGGAATTTCAGTAGAGTGAGTCAAGGCTACATCTGAGTGACTTTTCAACTTGTACAAACCACCTTCTTTTGTTCCAATAACAACTGCATCTTCTATATTTTTTCCTTTATACCACATAAGAACTTCACCATCTATGAATGCTACCCTAAATATTTTCTTATCTAGGGCTGAAATAGAAACTAAGTTCTTTTTCAAACCTGGTACAAAGAGTACATCCTTCATTCTCATCAAAGTTCCTGAATCAAGTTTGTAGGTGGCTTCTCCCATTCCTTTTATAAGGTATTGATAATCATCTCCAAGTGAAACCTTTTGGGGGAAGTCATTTTCTACAAGGTTGGAGATAATGTTCTTCTGACCTATCATGTTCTTAGAGGCACCACTATCTATGAGCCAAGTATCTTCTCTAGGTATCATAGATCCTGCGAGAGTGGAAAAAAAAAACATATTCTTCAATCTCTTCTTTAGTTAACTACTTGGGTGGTTCATCATCTTCAGTTGCATGGGCATGATGCATTTTTTTATTCTCCTCTTGTATTCTTGAGTTGGGCTCTCAAGTTCATATTCTAGTTGGTGTTCTTTCCTCCATACATTTTGGTTAGGGAATCAAACATATCTTTTGGAGTATTCTTAGAATACACTTGAGGGATCAAGTGGTCTTTAATGGAATATGCAATTATTCTTTTAGCCTTAATCATATCCTTCTTGTACTTCTCTTTGGATGCATTTTATTCGTGTTCTGGTACATTTTGTTTTATGAATTTTGCAAGGTCATTCTCTTCATGAATGAGTCTAATTATGTACTTCCAGGCACATAAATTTTCCACACCTTCTAGCTTGTCAACAAGCTTGGTGCTTGCAAACATCTTGACCTAGAGCTAAGAAAATGTCTAGAAAATGAAAGTGCTCAAAAATTGAAACTGAGATTACCATGAGATGCATTGGGTTGAGGCAAGTTTGTTGCAACTGACTGTTTCAGAAAATTCCAAGTTTAACCCTTTCAAACATGACCTACACAATCTAAACTGGTACTTCTGGTACTGGTTCTGGTTTCCTAGTTTTCTGGTTTTATGGTACTAGTCAAAACTAAGGTTTGAATTTCTGTAGAATCTAGACACTGAAAATTTTCTCTTAAGCTTCCAAAAGATGTGCTAGGGCAGGGCGCACTTCCCAAGATAGTTTTTGGTCAAAAATTCCTCTTTAGTAAAAACCCCTAATTTTCTTGTACGACAATAGTGACGTCTAGATACCTAGTGAAATATGCTCTATTCATTCAAGCTCTAATACCATGTTAAGTTTTTAGTGTTGTTATTACATTATTTCCAAATTACATGAGCATTCAATGCATTTCCAAAACAATAGCATAAAGAGGATCACTGAAAGAAACACAATCACAAGGTACACAACATTTTATCCTGGGAAACCCTCATGGGGGAGAAAACTCACCAAATAATTCCTCAATAATAGATTTTCAATACAATGCCAATACTAAGACGAAAACACCAAAGATAAACCAAGACTGAGCATGCGCCTCTCTTCTCCTTCCTCCTGCAACTGCAAGTGCCTTTAATATATGCACACTAGATGAGTGAGAGTGTGTGTGTTGAAATGAGGCACCATCCTCACATATAAATACAAGTTGAGGAGGCACTAGGGTTATGTCTCTTCACTTTAATAGTTATTCTAATAATCATTTTAAATGTTTAATAAATGTTTAACAAATATTAAAAAAAATATGCCAAACAATGAAATTGTAACATGTTTAACCTTCACTTCACTTAAAAGAATTTCCTCTTTCCTTCTTGGAACCTTCACTCCACTTAAAATAATTTCCTCTTGCMTTCTCATAACCTTCASTTCACTTGTCATATCCACCACAATCATTAACGAAAGTCGACAAYGATCAATGCCTCGCAACCAACAAGAYGYGCAGGAAAGTAATGGCATAGAAGTAATCAATTGTGCCATCTATGACACATGAAGGGAAAGTTGCAAGGAATAATGAAATACTAACCCAACTTGCAAYGAATCATCGTCACACAACTTGCAAGGAATGAGTTGTTTGATCACGGAGTCAAAACATAATATAATATAAACACAATATTGTATATTTTTAGTAGTTTATTAATTAATTTCAAACAAGTTGAAATCTAACCTATTATGGATAAGTGCAGATGCATCTTTGGAATTTGTTGAACATACATCAAATTTATTTGGACTCTATCTTCCGATTATTAAAGTGCTTTTTCATTTGCATATTTTATTTTAACGTAGTTATCATGTTAGAAACCAAAATGTTTTTAATTTTTATGAAAAAAAAAAAACCTTAGTCAACCCCTTCATTTACAATTTTTTTTTTAAGATCAAGTGAATCAATAGAGCCACTCATGCTTTCATCTCCAAAATATTTGTAATACACAATTGGCTTGCAATACAAGGCATTATGCACATAAATTATATGACACCATACTGCGATGTCTTTATAGTGTGGAAACTATCATCTCTCTCATTCACACTATTGCATTCTAGTTGTCGGAGGGACCATATAACTAGAAAAATATGGAATTGTTCATATACCTGCTCACAATGCCCACTGCATGTGCAATATATGGTCTTGTGCAAACTGTTATCGCATAGTTTGTACTTGGAAGTAAAGGATGGGTGAAAGAAAAACAAACTAGAGAAACTGAGACTATCCTACCACTATCACCTTGATAGGATAGCTCTTTCTATTTAGGGTGGTAGCTCTAGGGGAGACATCCCAKGTGACCTCGGGTTTTGAGAAGGMAAAGGCTTATGGCTRAGTAAAGTTTTCCCCCTCACAAGTCACCACCAATCAGAATGTTCRGATAAACAACCAATAAAGATGAATGATAACCAAAAGTGTACCTTCCCGATAAAAAGMAACAAGAAAACTATATATGTGCAAGATTACTTGTTGGTTAGTACTTCATATGATCAAGGACTTATGATATAAAGAAATTGATTGATAATATTGATGAAGCAAATCAAYGATGTACAATAGCAATGATTACAATATATCACTTCACAATAAATKCTAAAGAAGCTTCACAATGAGMAATAATGATTTATCATCAATGTCAAATACCAACATTCATTAGAAGCAACGACTAGACAATCTTTCAATTGCTCAAATAAAGGATTAAATGTTGCAAAGTATAGGTATAACTCAAATGGATAACAACAASATTAGGGTTAGTAAGTTAATCTAGGCTAGGATTAGAAGATGTTAATGATTGTTCAAGAGTATTTGGAAGTTGTGATCAAAAKCACTCAGGTATAAGGTCTTAGATCAGTGTGTTATTAGGGAAAATGGAGTCAAACTAGCTKCAAAAATTGAAGGATAAAATGATAATGGTTGGGCTAAAGACAAGAGAGATATGATGGYTGAAGTGTTGCTAAGGAAAGGCTTCAACCTATCAACCCAAGAGGAAGACGACTCACTAAGGTGTAGTAAACATAGGCCTTAGTGTGTCTTCCTCCTTCTTTAGTTCAAAGGGCAAAGTAAAAATGTCTAGCTTGAAGAGTGAGTGGTAGAAGGTTGATATCACAAGGCTCTAACATTTATCTTCAGAAAATAACATGGCTCTTAGCATAAATTAGCAGGGACTTGAAACAAGGACACAAACATGTGCTTATTCCCTAGGGTTTAATCCAACAAATTTCATTAAAATGCAAGTAAAAGATACCATAACCATTCAAATAAAAGAAGGATTGCATAAATTCACTTACATTCATCAAGAATTCACTAAGCCACAAGTGGGCATCAATATTTCATCGAAAAACCCTAAAGGAGGGCACAAATTTCGGACCTCACACAAGTGTGAGTGAAAGATGATGAAAATAAGAGAGTTTTAGCTCTATATTTATACAATAGTAGTGACCTTAATTAAATTTTAGGTCACCAAAAGGCCGACAAGGCCAAAATACATAATAATATTGTTTTACATTAAATGTCATAATTTAAAACCCTAATCAAGCAAAAGTAAAGACACCATGCCTTTTTAGGGTGGTGTTAGCCCCTTCTAGGGAAATGTTGGCCTTTTGGAGAAAAACGCTAGGCAAGCCACATGTGCCACACGTGCCACAACTGCCTCCCAAAACTTCCACAAATGCTAGATGATGTCATGAACGTCCTGAGTGACGTCATAGCCTTCCAAGGCCAACGTCCTCGTGGAAAAGGCACAACCCCCCTGGGTACAGGTCTGCTCATCTACCTCTGGTGGAATGTCCTCCTCTACCCCGGTGCAAACCCTTTGAATTGTATCTTCCCCCTGTTGGGGTCTCATCATCCATCTAGTGGGCTCTCGGCCCCATGGAGGTTCGAACTAATCATCTCCCCATGTGTACCTATCCAATATAGTACATGCTCCTTGGGTATGATCCTGCACATCAACATATATGCCCTCCATGGGATCATAAGTCATAGGGATCATAGCAATATCAATCACATCTAATCATTAATTTTATTAAAAATGTGCATAAAACCCCTTTTAATCATTCAAGTGCTCAAAGACATTATACAAATATGCAAGCCAAGTTTGGAGAATGTGACAGGGCATCCTATTAGGCTAGTGTTCACTGGATGTGGGATGTTTTCGAGAGAAACCAAATGCAAGTCATGTTAGTAGATGAGGTGGATAAGGGATGCATGGACAAGGGGTGCAACAATAGCAGGGAAATGCATGGCTTACCTGTGGGTGCCTCTATAGAGGGTGAGTTGCACATATCTTGGATGCAAATGTTTCCAAGCCCATTTGTGCCTTTTTATATTTATTATTTATTGATTTTTATTTCAAGATGCTAATAAGGGGACACTGCCCTGGCGTGGTGACCAGTGGTGGCAATGTTACCCACAAGCATTTTCATGGAAATGAAAAGTCTGGCTCATGATGAGACCCCCTTTCTCTTGGCTATGCCACCAAGAGCCACTACCTTGGTGTGGTAACCAGCTACTAGTAGTGTCATACCGCTAGATGCCCATGGACCTAATAGGTTGGCTCGTGATGAGACCCCCTATCCTCTGACTAGGTCTTGTTTTATTATTTTTGTGGGTTCCTCTTGTTTCTTTCTAAGAAGCCTTTTATTGCTTTCTCGGGGATCTCTGGGCAAAGCATCTCGAGGTATTATTTTTAGGATTTTATATTTTTCCATCTACTTTTACCCTCTAGGCCTTTATCCCCTTCTTCCCACAAGGTAAGGTGCAACCCTTAAATAATTGGCCAACCCAATTCCAGGACTAGTGTAATGGGATGTATGAGTGGGAATAAGATGGAATGTGGTAAGTATGATGGGAGCGAACGATGAATTTTCATGAATCCCCCCAGTGGCAACTCAAAACCTATGGGAACAAGCTCACTAGGGCATCCTGTCATTCCTCCCAGACATGGTCAAGTGGATAAGTGTAATATCCAAGCACTTGTTAGAAACAAAAAGAATTAAATGCACATATTCAAAGGTTTTGAGGATCAGAGTGACACATACCATGATACCCGGACTCATTACCTCATGGAGAAAGATCCATCTCTGCTACAGGACCAGGTTGAGGTGATGGATTTTGTTGTTGCTACAAGGTGGAGGCATTGAAGAAAAGAAAGGATGGGCCCTCCAAGACCATTCTCAAGTTGATTTGGATCTTGGTACTCCATGTCTAGGACCTGTGGGCCTCGAGACATAATCTCCTTAGTTATCCCTAAAGTGGGGGATAACACAAACTATTGCATATATCAAGCTGCCAATTGTTGATGAATAAGGGATCCTGGACATGTATTCTATCTCCTCTTGAGTCTTGGGACACATTTCCTTAGTTAATTGGAAATGGTTGGCCAAAGGTGTACTAACTGGTTTTTCATTTTGCATTCTGAACCTCTCCAAAACCTTCTCTATGTACTCACCTTCAAGATGGATTTCTCTTGTGAGAGATCATCAGATGGGGAGGTTCTTGATATTCTATCATATCATGATCTTTTGGAATCTCATCATCAGGGGTAACTGTAGCTTCCTTCATGGGTTTTGCAACTCTGAGAGCTACAGGTTCTTCATCATGTACTTCTTCAATATGGAATTTCCTTGATCTTTTGAGTGCTTCATCTTTATCAAAGGTTACATCTATGTTGATATCAATATGATGATAACCAAGTATGTAAATTTTGAAGGCCTTAGAGACCTCACAATATCCAACAAATATTCCCTTATTTCCTGAAGGATCCAACTTGGTTCTCTTTTCTTTTGGAATGTGTATAAATACTAGACAACCGAATATTTTTATATGGCTTACTTATAACTTCTTTCGATTGAACATTTCTTCGAGAGTTTTGAATCCAGGTGCACTATGGGATAGTATTTTTTGGACATATATTTTTGTTGTTGCTGCTTCTACCCATAAGTGCATTTGAATATCTTCATCATGAATCATAGTCTTTACTACTTCCATAATCATTCTATAATTTCTTTCTACTACACCATTTTGTTGAGGATTATAGGGAGTGGTGAGCTCCCTCTTAATGCCGACATCTATGCAAAATCTTCCAAATTCATTTGAAGTGTACTCTCCTCCATTGTCTGACCTGAGTATCTTGATTTTCCTTTCGGAGAGGTTTTCTACCAAAGCTTTGAATTCCTTGAACTTCCTAAGTACTTCATATTTTTACTTCAAGAAATAAACCCAAGTCATATGAGAGTAATCATAAATAAAAGATACATAGTATACATACTCGCTTAGAGAGGTTGATGGCATTCGACCACATACATTTGAGTGGACAAGTTCTAGAATTCCTTATGTTTATTGTCGTTATTTGGAAAAGTATTCTTTATGTTATTTCCTTGTGCACATCCCTTGCATTCACCTTCATGATCAACCTTTAATCCTAGTAAACCTGTAACTACCTTGCTTACATATGGTAAGGCTTTGTAGTTGATGTGACCTAGTATTTTATGCCAAAGTTCATAAGGAATTTCAATAGAGTGATTCAAGGCTACATTTGAGTGACCTTTTAACTTCTACAAACCACCTTCTTTTGTTCCAATAACAACTGCATCTTCTACAGTATTTCCTTTATACCACATGAGAAATTCACCATCTATGAATGCAACTCTGAATCCCTTCTTATCTAGGGATGAAATAGAAACTAAGTTCTTTTTAAAACCTGGTACAAAGAGTACATCCTTCATTCTCATCGAAGTTCCTGAATCAAGTTTGTAGGTGGCTTCTCCCATTCCTTTGATAGGGTATTGATAATCATCTCCAAGCGAAACCTTTTGGGGGAAGTCCTTTTCTAGAGAGAATGTTCTTCTGA
>JASDQU011313683.1:467-13111 GCA_032191745.1 Picea mariana
CCCAGTCTTTGATGCCACAGCATGGTCTTCTTTTCTGGGATAGTATTGGTCTTGTCTCCTTCATTTTTCTGCTCAAGGAAAACAGAACTGTTACACCCATTAGTATAAGTTCTTCCCAACAACTTGTATAGAGTTCCTCAACAAACTCCTGTCATCAACACCATTTCTCCTCGTACCATCTTGCAAGTGTTCTTTTCAAATACAGTTTTCACTCCTGCATCACTCAACTTTCTTATAGATACTAGGCTCCTCGCTAGTTTTGGAATGTGTAGAACCCCAGGAAGAGTTCTAATCCTTCCATCGTTTAGAAACAACTTATCCCTTCCACGTCCCAAGATTTTTGTTGTCGAGTCATCTCCTAGGAATACATCACCGCCATCATATTTTTCATATTCAGAAAACCACTCCCTATCAGGATTCATATGGTATGATGCAACTGAGTCGATCAACCATACATCATGGTATGCATGTGTACTTGTAGATTCTAGGTAAACATCACCTCCTTCTTCAGTGGAGTTTTTCACCTTCGTGGAAGAGGTACTATCAGATCCCTTTGGTTTTTCAACCTTCTTAGACTTGCAATCTTTCTTATAATGCCCTATTTTACCACACTTCCAACATTTCCTCAAAGATTTTCCTGGAGACTTAGATCTACCTGTAGATTTAGATCTCCATCCTGAAGCCTTAATAGGGTTCCTGTCTTGGGTACGCCCTCTTACAAATAAAGCATCTGTGCTGTGACCATCCATGCTTTTTCTCCTCATCTCTTCAGATAACAAGGATGCAACTACATCCTCATACTTCAATGTAGATTGAGTGGTACTACATATTGCTACAACTAGATTATCCCAAGAGTTTGGAAAAGAACATAACAAAGTAATACACTTATCTTCTTTTGCAATCGTAATACTCACAAATCCAAGTTGACTTACCAGAGTATTAAAGGCATTTAGATGTTCTGTCACAGAATCTTCATCTTCCATCCTAAGATGATACAACTTCTTTCGAAGAAACAACTTGTTTACCAAGGAATTTGATTGATACAAATTCCCTAACTTATCCCATAGTTCCTTGGCTATAGATTCTCCCAAGACATTCAACAACACCGAATCTACCAGGCAGAGTCGAATAGTACTCCTTGCTCTTATGTCCAACTTGTCCCAATCTTCCTTCGACATACCAGTAGCTGGTGTACTAGTAGTTTGTGTACTGGTAGGTTGTGTACCAATAGCCTGTGTGCTTGTAGATGGTGTACCAGTAGGATGTGTACCAGGATCCACAACGATCCATTGTTCTTTGTCTACAAGAAGGTCCTCCATATTGAGCTTCCATAGATAAAAAATTTTACCGTTGAACTTCTATTTCTCGATTCTAGATGAGCTCGTCATTCCTCTTTATTTACTCGAATATCCACTACAAAATCTCCCACTAAACCCAGGTTTATCACAAACCCAAGATAAACTTGATCTATCAAGACTGAGCCAAACCCTTAGCAACAAAGGCATCCCTCTGAAGCCAAAAACGAGCTCTGATACCACATGTAAGTTTTAAACCTGCGAAGTAAAGTAATGCATATAGATTCTTAAGCAATACATAAATTAATCAATCGCTCATACACAGAGTACACAGAGATTTTATACCGGAAACCCTCAACCGGGAAAACCTTTCTTATTTTCATTATATCAAATTTCACCATGCAACATACAATATATACAATGTTTTTAGGTATTTCATAGATACCAAAACCCTAATCCCTTAATCCGAGATTAATTTACAAATCCGCTAAAAATAGCAAAAACCACCCAGACGCATTTGTCATATCTGACGCACCCACACACACACATGCAAAGAATATAACAACCCATGCCTAGGCCACGTGGCACCATCTCATTTTCCCAAACTTTGCCACATGTCCAACTCTAATTGGATCTGCCATCCACATCTGCCCAGTGAACTACTGCCACTTGTTGCACTGCCATTGGTCTAAGTCTTCCTCATGAGGTGTCATTGGTGATGTTATGCTGTCATCATGCTAACATCAACATTAAATTTTGGACAGTTGACCTTTGAATTTTTACCTGTTTGGGTTTTCAATCAAAACATGATAACTTTCGCATACAGAGCCCGATTGGGGAAGTAAATATACTCTCGGAATCAGTGTGACGAGCCGATCATGATGGAATGGGTTTCATCCAATTTTGAGAACTTTGATTTCTGAGCACTTTCTGAGCCTGGGGAGCCTCCTGGATCATTCCTCCACACTTTGGAATCTTTTGGACCACCAAAAGTCTTATTTTACTCAAGTAAGAAGTGAGGGTACTGCCTCCCCACTTTGTCCTGTATCATCTATCCTCTCTGCTGGGATAATGATCACATGACTAATCACAAAAAACATGAAAAGTGAGATAACATTGTTTATTAAAGTAATCATGCCATCAACTACACATTCATCTACATTGTTTGTCATTGTTAGAATCCATACACTATTGAATAACAACAAACCAAATAATAATACTAAATGTGCTAATGAAACAACATGCGTCCTCTTTTGAATAGGAACTGTAACCAAATCATGCAGTTGAACCTCATGTTGTACCCCAGGTGACACTTCATGTTTGTTTGAAACATATGGAATCATCTCATGTTTAGCATCACTAACTTCATGTTTTATTATAGACATAAGTGTTAAACATTTGCTTGCATTTACCATTCTTTTTAACTGCCCTATGGCTACAAAAGACCTATCAGTTTTCATGTGAGGAGCACGAACAATGTACTCTTTCCCATCTTTCTTGAAACAATATTTATTTTCCTCCCTATAGAATATGGCTTTCCTATCATAAAGGTATGGGCTTCCCAATACAATTCCACATATGTCCAGTGGCACTATATTAGGCTCTACTTCATCAACATAATTAGAAGTGATTGCAAACTTGATTTTACATTGCTTGGTTACTTGTAATTTGTTATCACCACATATCCATCCCAATGGATATGGTTTAGGATGTGACTTAGTTTCAAGTCCCAAGTTATTCACAACATCTTCACTGGTTATATTGGTTTGTGATCCACTGTCTACAAGAGTATCAACTTTGAAATTATGTGTTATGACTCTTATGTGGAAAAGTTCATTCCTTTTACACTCATCATTTACATCAACTGATCTAGAAGAGCTAGTACTTGCAACAAAATGTTTACCTCATATTCCCGTAGCTATAACCTGTGTCTCATCGCCATAATCTGATCCAAGATCCACTTGAACTGTCGCAGTTGTGGTATTCTTTCTTCCATGGTTGGAAAACTTCTTTGGCTTCAAGTCAGGATGTAAGACCCAACAACAATCTTCATCATGGCCTACTTTCCTTGCAAGTAGGCTTCTTCTTTCATGTTGTGGTTGTCTTCTTCTCTTTCCTTTTCCCTGCATCCTTTCTTTGCCAAGTATCTGTAGAAACACTATCACCAACATTCCCTTTACTTGATTCAATGTGAATGGATTGTACACATACTTCATCAAAGTTAGAAGGATTTAGCATAAGAATAGTGTGCTTAAGATAATAATGTAAACCACCAATATATTTTAGGAGTGTCTCTTGTGTATATAATGGAATACCCAAATTTAAATCTTTCTTACGAAATATCTGAGTATATTCTTGTACACTTTGATCTTTTGATTGCCTTAAACATTGCCAATTCATCATTTCTTTTTGCATGTAAGCTAAAGGGTAAAACTATTATTTTAATGCAATAACAAAATCATTCCAAGAAGAGATTGTTTTACCACTTTTCTTAAGATCAGCTCAAGTTTTGCTTTCCCACCATATGAAAGATGTGCCTCCAAATTTGAGACTTGCTATTTGGATATTAGTTTCATCATCAACAATCTTTTGTATCCTACAATAGACTTCTAATTGTCTCACCCAATTATCTATCTTTTTTGCATCTAATTCACCATCATAAGTGGGTAATTGAAACTTTACATCTAACTTTAATAATGAAATATAAGAAGAATGATGAGTTTTTTGCTTATCCTTGGAGGAATGTACACTTGCTTCATTATTAGATGATGAGGATGAAGGAGAAGAAGGTTCGGAAGGTCCACCACCTCCAACTCCTCCTTCTGCTCTTACCGAAGATTCACCTTCTTCATTTCCTCGAAGCCTTCATTTCCCTCTTTCATGATAAAGATCCTCTACCATGGCTTGCATAAATTTAAAGGCATTGAATAAATCATCTTCAGTTTTGTAGGGATCCAATTTCCATGGCGAAGACATCTCTTGCTTATGCGGTCGCCTTTGAATCTCTATGTCAAGAGCCTCAAGTTGGCCTTCTCCTCGCTTGAGTTTTTCTCTCATGAGCATCCAATGCTTGCAATTGTTGTCAAACCTTCACAACCAAATGCTACGATACCTTAAACTTGATCCAAAAATGAAGGTATCACTGATAAATCGTAAGTTAGTTTAATGTACTTTTTGCATCGAATCGTTAAGAATGTGAAATACATAAACTTGTTATCTTGTTTGCGAAATATCAAATGTGACTTTCACTTGATGCTTATTAATATATAAAGAGATCAGCCATTAATATTCATGCTACAAATGAAGATAATAGAACAACAAAACAAAAAGAGAAATAGAGACAAGAGGTTGATAACGGAGTTCACCAATCGTTGGCTACGTCTCCGAGCCCGCTTCCAAATGGAGGACCTTTTTATTGCTCTTTAATATGCTCAAATTTCTCTTACAATTCTCTTTGTTGTTACATTACATGCTTCATGTCTTATATGCAAGACCTCCTTGCTTAGATTCATGCATGCACCATCAAAATCCTCTCAACAACATGAGAAAAACGCCTCTCAAAACATGAGAACAGGACAAAATTTACAAACTGCTCCTTCAAAACCCTGCATCAAAAAGTTATACTACAAGCTTCAAAAAGCCTAGTTCTTATAGTTTTCAAGGCTCAGATGAGGAATCCCAATTTCCCTCAATATATGGCCTTTTTCTGGGATCAAATCCCCCTTCAAATGGCCAAGATATGCCCAAAAAACCACTTTCTGGTCATAATATTAGGAAAAATAATTTAAAAATACCAAAAGCTATTGTAAAAACCCAATTTTACATAAATTCACATAGAAAGCCCCCTTGGGATGGCACTCGCCCTCTAAAACTGGTCATATGAGCTTCATGTGGCCAAGCGCTGGCCCATACTCGGCGCTAGCTCCTGATCTTTAGGGCTTTGCATAGATCCTCGGCCTAATAAAACACACTCTATGGGATGGGCCCTCCCCAATTTGCACTTATGGTTACATGGAGGCACCGAGGTCCAAGGGCTAGGCCCTATCCAAAATCACGCACATAGTTTTGGAGCACCCGTGGTATAGTGGAATAGTGCTTGGGTATGGTCCTGTGGTGTGGGAACATGCAATGGTATAACCATGGGTTGGGGCTTAGCCCTAGCTCCCCCCTCCTTTCTGCACTATATAACATATTACATTTTAAATAATATAATTTTGGGTCATATTCATAAGTCTTATGGTGGGCGCGTTGGTGTTGGAGCTATCCCCAAGTTGTTGGCTTGTTGGTGGGGTCGTGGGTTCAAAACCTGTGGACTCCAAAACTATTTTGAACTTTCCATTTAGACTGTTGACTAGGTACCACATGGCTGCCCATGCCTGGTCCACATGGCACCATCTCATTTGCCTGAACTTTTCCACGTGTCCAACTCTGATTGGATCTGCCATCCACATCTGCCCAGTGAACTGCTGCCACTTGTCACACTGCCATTGGTCCAAGTCTTCCTCATGAGGTGTCATTCGTGATGTCATGTTGTCGTCATGATGACCTCAGCATTGACTTTTGGACAATTGACCTTTGACTTTTTACCTGTTTGGGTGTTCAATCAGAACGCGATAACTTTTGCATACGGAGCCCGTTTGAGGAAGTAAATATACTGCCAGAATTAGCGCGACGAGCCGGTCGCAATGGAATTGGTTTCATCCAATTATGAGAACTTTGTTTTTTGAGCATTTTCTGAGCCTGGGGAGCCTCCTAGATCACTAACATGGAGATATTGACCCTAGTGAAGCCACCTGATGTTCTATGGTTTTGGGTGTGGTGTTGTTGATAACCCCAACTGTTTGATGGTATTAGCTAAGATGAGGTTCTTTTGGCTACTGTCATCAACAATGAAATCCAAAGGGGTCCCCTTCACCCACACCTGTGAATGAAAGAGACACTCCCCCTCTTCAGGATCTATTGATTCTTCTGGTTGAATTTTTTCGGTCACGACTGTGGAATTGGGGTATGTGTCGATGATCTATCTATTTTCAATATTTTATGGATTGGATTTCAAATCGGGGTTTGGCTCTGTGTCTTTTACCTCAACCATCTATGATTATTTTGAATGACATTCATCGGTATTGTGCCAGAGGATTTTGTGGAAGTCACACCACTTCTCAGTTTCATTCTCTATCTTCACTTTAGCCTTTTTGTCCTATTTCCTGGAATGGTTGTCTAGGGGATGTTGGTTAGGGTCATATTTACTATGCTTTGTTTGTTGCAGATTTGCATACCCGAATTCCCATTTTTTTTGGTGCCTACATTTCTTCTCGATTTTGACAACGTATCGATAGGCAGTGCCCAATGATTTCAGTTTTGATGTACATATGCATAGATCCATGGTATTTCAAAACTAGATGCCACTCGGAGTCCTTGATACCCATGTTGGTGTGCAAGGTATGGAAAATATTTTTGAACTCCGACACTGTTTGGCTCTTCTCATGTACTGGTATTCATAGTTATCAACCAGATAGTACTATTCTTTGACCACATCCACAAAAAAATCCCAAGTGGGCTCGGCCCCATAGATTCTAGATTCCTTCATGGAAATTTTCTCTCAGTAAGTTTCCCACCAATGTTTCACATGGGGGAGAGCCTTGAGGAGCGCGAAGGTGATCTTTTTCATGTCGAAAAAATTTTGAACAGAGAAATAACCTTCTAGAAGATTTAACAATTTTTCTTGGGCATCTGCATCTATCTGACCTACAAATATGGGAATATCAAATTAAGTTGTACCTTGAAGGTAGAGGTTCCTCCAAAATGGCCTCTTGATGAAGATGCATTGGTTACTAACGACAGGCATTGAAGAATGTGTGAAAAATTCTTCATCATTTCGTCCCTCTAACACATGAGAGCTTGCTCAAGAAACAAGTTAATAGAATATTTTGCTCCGCCATCTTTCTTTTCTGCTGCCATCAAGGGTTTCTTGGGTGTGCCAGAGTGATTTTCCTCAAGAGATAAAACTCAAGACCCAATTGGCTATACTCGGACCTTGTCTGGGACATGCGCTAAAAAACGATCAAGAACAACCTACTATGATACAATTGATTTGGATTATGTTTGGAATGAAATGAAAACAAAGAAATTACAATGAAATATTCATGAAACTTTCCAGAAACTAAGAAATACAACAATACTTGATTTCTATTAATGAAAGAATTGTAAAGAGACTGTAAAAATATAGAGTGCACGACTCGTTAGAATGGTGGCAGCTTTATCTTTGAGAAGAGATGTGACAAGTACGCTCATTCTCCAGAATATGATTACAATGAGGCTTTGAAAGGATTCTTATGTCAAAAATGAATGCCAAAACACTAGACATCCAAAAACCTAACCCTGGGAAATGAAACCCCAAAAGTCATGTGGGCCCTGTTTGGGTAAGTTAGTACATTAACTTCTTGAGGTCGTAGCTTTTGCATACGATCTTCGTTTTAGGTACGTGATAGCTCGTTGGAAAGGTATTTTTGAGAACTATGCATTACATTATCAAACTATGAATCTATCTACATTTTGATTGTGGCTAGCCAAAATAACATTGTTTAGGGCCCTAAAACGACCTTGGAAGTACAACAAGATGTGTTGACATGAAAACATACAAAGTAATCTAGTTGGATTAGGTGGAAATCCACTAGTATCTACCTAGAAGATGTGTAGGGATCTACACAACCCTGAAATTGTAGAACCCACAATTACAAAGAAGCATAGAATATCGTGTTGAACTAAAAATGGGAAAAGGAGCCAGTTGGAATAGGTGGGTGGCCACCAATATCGACCTGGATCACTAAATTAATTATTTATAAATTTTAAGGGGTTATGTAGATTTTTGAGTTTACGGAATACTATGAAGTGTTGAAGACATTGAATAATTTGGTTGATATCAAATCAAACAAGGCGGTGGTAGTAAATGTTGGAATGTTGAGTATAAATGGGGGTTTCCTATCATTGCTTATCTCTCATGATATTGTATTAAGTTTATCAAACCTTAGGATATGCATGTAATTAATGGAGGTTATGAACAAGTGGCATGTTAACTTTATGTTGATGAGATGGGCATTAATTTTAGTGTGGTCTTTCGTACATGCATGTGTGGCAGAGGAATGATTATTAATAAAGAAAGGATGGTTATGTGTAGAAAAGGTGAAGTTTTCTCTCTTTGGTATTTGGGATCTATAGTTGTTTAAGGAATGCCATCCCAATTTGGTTCATAGGTTCAATTTTGTTCCCAATGTCTCAAAATCCTGGTAATTTTGGTCTTGGTATGCTTTTCTAGGTGAATTGGGCCTTTGTTCTTGGGTTTTGGATCTATGGTATGCTTTCCTTTTGGTTATCTTCAGTCTAATATTCGTCCAATATTCTCCTTAGCACTAAGATTTGGTCCAAATTTGTCAAAATTGTAATTTTCCATTGTCGGAGTGACACAACTAAAAATGATCAAATAAATGACCAATTGTTATGTGGTCATTTTTAGTCTATTTATATCCTGTGACCAAATTTGGTCATTTATTTTGGTATTTTTTACTTTAGTTCTTATCCTATTATTATAACCCTAATTTGCACCAGACATACTTACCTAACATTAGGCCATCTCATATGCCTTATTTTCCAAGCCAGTACTGAACAACTCTTCTTAAAAACACCCTTTTTAAAGGCCCACATGCCCTTCTCCACTACAACCCGCGTGTACACTCTAGTTGACCCACTACAACCCACGTGTACCTACAAAAGCATGAAAAAATGGAAAGTTGCTGATGGAACAAACAGTTTTGGGTAAGTTAACTAAACCTTTCGACCATGCATGGCCAGTCATTCGAATAAATACCTAGCTCCTTCTAGCATATAAAAGAAGGAGTAGGGGTCCCATTTGAAAGGAGGAAAATCGTAGTAAAGAAACTCTACCCGAATTCATATTCCCCTTTGCCCAAGATTCTGCAACCATTTTGTGATTTCAACAAAGAAGAGAAACAAGTGTGTTAGTAGTTGGTGCACAGTAAAAGAGGATCCCAGGACCAGATTCATGGAGCAATGGTCATCTTCATCATCGTAAGTTTCTTTAGTGAAGTTAATAATAAAGAATTACTTTTCCCATCCCACCATATGAGCTTTTCATTGTTTATTTCGTACATATTGATTAAATATCTAACCCATTAATCCATAGATCAAATGCATGTGGAGTTCTTTGTTTTTCCTTTGTGAATGCAGGTCATCCTTGGGAGGAGAGTTGCAGTGCAAGAGCGACCACGCAAGAATAGGGATCAATACCAAACACCAAAAATAAGGTATGTTCTCTTGATCTTCTTAACTGTGTATTTGCTTAGGATGATGGTAAAAAGTAGGAATCTTTAGGTCTTTTTTGCATGCATGATAAAACCCTAAGTGCTAGTCTGTAGGGGGATTTCCCACTCACAACAGAATTGGCGACCATACTGGGGATCTCTTTGGTTTTCTAGGGATACTTTTTCGTAGTTTTAAATTGGTTTCATCACCTTTTTTCTGAGTTTCAGCAAGAGTTTGAACTAGTAGGGATTCTGGTCTTCCATAACAGTATTTCCTACTTTCTTTGATTGGCTTCATTTTATTTTCGGGAAGTCACAGAGGTACACGCGGCCTGTATAAGGCCTGCATGTGTGTACACGCACCCAACCTTCACACAACCCACGTGGACACGCTAGCTGATGAAGTGACAGTAGTGTGGCTAAGTTCAATTTTTTTTTATTAAAGAGGTAGTCATCCTCTTCTCTGTCAGAAGTGATCCTTCTCAAGGGTTTTCAGAAACTCATTCTGGTCTCTGTTTTTGCATTTTTTAGCTTAGGTACCACCTCATATTGGTTTTGTTTTATGAAATTTTCTTTGAATTGTTTTTCTTTTCTGACAAAGTAAGTTTCTGAGTCTTCAAGAGATTTTAGTTCTCAATACTAGTAGTCTCTGTCAGTGCTTGATTGCTTGTATTTTCATTTTTGAAGAGTTGCAGAGGTACAAGTGGACTACATAAGGTCTGCATGCATGTACACGTGCTCTGACCTTACACAGCTCGCGTGCACACGCTGGCTGTTGAACTGTCAGCAACGTACCTATTGAGAAAAATTTTGTTTAAGAAGAGGCAATCATCCTTTTCCTTGTCAAGAGTTATATCTCTCAGAGTTCTTGGTCTCTGTCATAGCAGTCGACAACTTAGGTCTGATCACAACAATAGCTTTCTTTTTTATTAAAAAGTTTTCCTCGAAATTTTTCTTTCATAGGGTTTTTAGACAAGTGTGAGAGTCTTCTTTCATCAGTTTGTGTGTTATTGTCAGTAAATCTTTGTGATCTGCTCCTAAGCCAGAAGTTTTCTTGGTATTTACTTGTCATCATTTTTCCTTTTTTCTTTGCGAACATTAAATAAAAAGAAAAAAACTCTTTTATTTCTTGGTTTGGTTAAGTAGTTGTTGGTTTGCATAAATAACTAAGAAAAGTTTTTCTTTCATAAGTTATTGGTTGTTTACTTAGGACAATAAGTAGATCATAGTCGAGCAAAATCCTATTTTGAGTTTACTATTCAAAGATCTTAAAAAAAAAATAGTTTGAAAAGTTGATTAAAATTTTGTCGAGAAGAAGTTATTTTGTTTCTAGCTTTCTATTTATCTTTTCTTTCGTCTCTCAAAACATCACTAGTTTCACTTTCATAAGATTTGACTTAAGACAAGCCATAAAAATTAAAAATTAATTCAAATCAACTAGACTTTATATTTGTAGGGTCCATCAACTAGTCTAGGCTAGAGCCTTGATTTAGGTTGGAGAGGAAACTCTTCAAGGTTGTAAAACATACATAAGAGTCTGTGCTAGGGAGTGTTAAAAGTCCAGTATTGTGAAAGTTATCCGGGACCCCCCTCTAACACAAGGGATAAACACGAGGTCGTGTGTTGAAAGGTAGCGGAGATAACCCCTCCAAATTTGAACCAAGCGTAGTGGGGAACACATATAGAGGGCTTGTTTTGGGATTCCGTCGATTGCATTTGCCAAATAGCTTTGTGGGTCTCGAATTCATTAGAGGTCCTTAGTTTTTTTCCAGACTACTTTCTTTCGATACCCTTGACAGGCTTTGGGCTTGATACCCTGCTCATTGCGATCCACTTGACTGTCGACTGTACCCACATGGTGATTGTTCACGTGTTGGCAACCTAGTTGCCATTATTTTAGGGACTTACACAGGTGACTGTGAGGGTATACCACGGTACCTAGGACAGACATCGGGCCACACTTTGCAGAGTATACCCAGAGGATGCTTCCGTGTTCAAGTTGCACTTGCACTGGTAAGTTGCTCTAGTGTTGGTTGTTGTAACTATTCTTCCAAATAGTTTAGTCATTGCCTGTTTTACCTCGTAGGGACTTTTTCTAGTGTGTGTTGTTTTTGAATGAATGATGCAGGAGCATCGCTCACTCGATCAAGCGAGCCAGCGCGAGGAGGAAAGGGAACAGCTGGAGAGCGCCAGCATTTAAAATTTTTGAACCATTGTAATATATGGCTGCGCCAAGCATTAATGTTTTGATGTGATGAAGCGCACTTATAGATTGTAACGGACCTTGAGCGGATAAGCTCTCGTCCTTAGGTAGATGAGGCATTTATTTAGTTTTAATGCAAGTAGCTAGAATAATTAACTGTAGATTAGACAGTCACCGTTTGAGAGGGAAAACGGAGTATAGACACCCTCCCATGTATCTTTGTATCATGCTGATTCATTCATACAGGAAGAAGAAGAGAGCAGAGCAGAGAGCTTGTGAAGAAACCTCCATGTACAATTATTGAATTAATAGGAAGAACCCTGATTCAATTCCATGGACGCGTTTGAGCTCTGTGTGTTGCTGATATTGTGCTTGTGTATGTTTTCTTCATTTTATGCTTATTTGTTATATGCTTCTTATGTGATTGCATATCAGGTTAGGAACCTGAGAGAATGAGTTTCAATTGTTTCTCTGCTTGAGCCAGGAGATTCCTGCATCGAGTGCAGTGGAATTCCTCCGCATAGAGTGCGTCGAGGAGGCCAATCCGTTGAACTTTTGTTCTCCGTTGTCCAGAGTGGTATCAGAGAAGGAATTGGAATTCCTTTTGTTCAGGAAGCAGAAGGAAGGAGATACACCATCCCGCCCAGAAGAGAGAGACAGTCACCTGATCGTGAAGACAGGGACGTGCGAAGAAGGGGTAGGCACGCAGGAAATCCAGCAGGTAATGCTGAAATGGAATGTCAGATTCAAGATCTCAGGGCGAGACTCGAGGATATGGAGACTACCCAAAGGCGTGGAGCCGATGCAGAGGAATTCAGCGATCCTGATATT
>JASDQU011313683.1:13214-23950 GCA_032191745.1 Picea mariana
AAAGGTAAGACATGTTGTCACCAAGCTGAAGGGACATGCAGCCTTATGGTGGGACGAGCTGCAGGCAGACAGACGTTCCAAAGGAAAATAGAAGATAAAGAGCTGGGATCGGATGATCGCCAAGTTAAAGGCGAAGTTCATTTTGAGGGACTACCAGATCACTCTGTTCAGGCGTATGCAGAACCTGAGACAGAAGTTGATGTCGGTGAAAGAGTACATCGAGGAATTCTACAGGCTCAATATTCGAGCTAGTCACCGAGAGAGTGATGACGAGAAGGTGGCCAGATATCTGAATGGTCTCAGATATGACATTCAGGATGAGCTGAGCATGCTGACCATCCGCACAGTTGAGGATGCGTATCAGATGGCTCTGAGGGCTGAAGAAAAATTGAGCCGCAAGCAGGGTCAACAAGGCCAAGGCAGAAGCCAGCCACGGGGAAAGGCTGTTGTTCAAGAGAGAACACAGAAGCCCAAGGAGGATTGGAAAAGACCTCAAGGAAGAGCTGACAGAGGTGGAACCTCACAGCAGAGGCAGCAGAATTTTGAGCCGAGGAGGCAGCAGCCGGATCAGCAAGGGGATTATGCTGATGCAAATGCATTTCCTCGTACCCGAGGTAGAGGACGAGGTCAAGGAGGAGTTATCACATGTTTCACGTGTGGTAAAGATGGTCATAAAGCCGTGGACTGTCCACAGAGGAAGATGGATGGAGGAAAAGCTCACATCGTTGAGGCGCAGTAGAGGCGTGATGTTGAGGGCGAGGATGCAGACGGCGGAAGATCACTTGGGATGCATAAGATTCTTCTGACACCTGAGGAAGAGGTGGACAACTCAGTTCAGAGAAGCAGACTGTTCAGGACAGCTTGCACAGCTAAGGACAGAAAATGCAAGGTCATCATTGACAGCGGGAGCATTGATAACCTCGTTGCCACTGAGATGGTCGAAAAGCTGGAGCTAGAGACAACTAAGCACCCGATTCCATATAAGGTCTCGTGGCTACAGAAAGGACACCGGGTAAGTGTCACTAAACAGTGCTTAGTCAAATTTAAAATTGGGAATTATCATGATGAGATCCTATGTGATGTTATCCCCATGGACGTGTGCCACATACTGTTGAGTAGACCATGGCAGTTCGATAGACATGTTGTTCATGATGGGAGGATGAACACATACACCTTGGAGAAGGAGGGGAGATTCCATAAGCTGCTTCCGATAAAAGATAAGGAAGTGAAACCAGAAGTTAGCAGCACGATACTTCTCATGAGTGGGAAGGAACTTCTCACAGAGTTGGAGAAGGACGAAGATCCACAGTTCCTTGTTGTCAGGAAGCCGAGGATTGTCTTGACAAGCACAAGAGTGGATGACTTACCGGATGAGATTCAGGAACTGCTTGGAGAGTTCGCTGACATTATCGTGGACGAACTACCTCGTTCGTTGCCACCGGTGCGGAGTGTGAGTCATCACATTGACCTCATTCCAGGAGCAAGTTTGCCGAATAAGGCGGCGTATAGGTTGACACCTCAGGAGAATGAGGAGGTCAAGAGGCAGGTCCAGGATCTGCAGGATAAGGGACTAGTCAGGGAAAGTCTGAGTCCATGTGCCGTTCCAACGGTACTGAGTCCGAAAAAGGATGGAGGCTGGAGGATGTGTACAGACTCCAGGGCGATCAATAAGATCACCATCAGGTATAGGTTTCCATTGCCGAGGATGGACGACTTGATGGATTGCCTGAGTGGGGCAAATTATTTCTCCAAGATAGATCTCAAGAGCGGATACCATCAGATCCGGATGAGAGAGGGAGATGAATGGAAGACAGCATTCAAAACAAATGAGGGTTTGTACGAATGGCCGGTTATGCCGTTTGGGTTGACAAACGCGCCGAGTACTTTTATGAGGCTGATGAATGAAGTCCTGCGGGAATTCATTGGTAAATTTGTGGTGGTGTACCTAGATGATATACTGATTTTCAGTAAGACCAGGGAAGAGCATTTAAAGCATTTGGCCATGGTGATGAGAAGATTACAGCAGGAGAAGCTACTGATTAATTTGAAGAAATGCTCGTTCATGCAGACAGAACTCATATATCTGGGTTTTGTAATTTCGGCGAATGAGTTAAAGATGGATCCTGAGAAGGTGAATGTGATCAGGAATTGGCCATCGCCGAGAAATTTTTTTGAGGTTAGGAGCTTTCACGGTTTGGAAAGCTTCTACAGAAAATTCATACGGAATTTCAGCGGAATCAGCGCAGCGATGATGGACACTGTCAGGAAGCGGCATAAAGTTTTCCAGTGGACAACCGAGGCTGAAAGGAGCTTCAATTTGTTGAAGCGGAAGATAACCGAGAAGCCAATTCTGGTGCTGCCAGACTTTCAGAAAACCTTCCAGGTGAAGTGCGATGCCAGTGGGTATGCTGTGGGAGGAGTGTTGAGTCAGGAGGACAGACCAGTGGCATATTACAGCGAGAAGCTGGACGATGAAAAATTGAAGTACTCCACATATGATAAAGAGTTCTATGCCATCATTCAGGCATTGAAGAAGTGGAGGCACTATCTTATACCCAAAGAATTTGTGTTGTACAGTGATAATCACGCATTGCAGTTTGTAAGTCAGCAGGAGAAGCTGAATCAAAAGCACGCGAAGTGGGTAGAATATATGCAGAACTTTACGTTCGTGATCAAGCATACTTCGGGAACTGCGAACAAGGTGGCTGATGCCTTGAGCAAGAAGTGCTTGTTACTGCAGGAATTCAGGGTCAAAACCTTAGGTTTTGAAAACTTAAAAGATATGTATGCAGGTGACGCGGACTTTGGCGAGGCATACGAAGCAGCCGAGAACCCAGTTCTCAGGGATAGGAGTCCGTGGATTGACTACCTGATCCAGAACAGATTGTTGTTCAAGGACAATCAACTATGCATTCCGGACTGCTCTATGAGAGAGAATTTGGTAAGGGAAAAGCACAGCGGGGGCCTAGCAGGTCATTTCGGGCATGACAAGACATTCGCCAAGCTGAGCGAATCATACTTTTGGCTAGGCATGCGTGCAGATGTGAAGAGGTTGGTTGACAGGTGTAGAATTTGTCAACACGCTAAGGGAAGGAAGCAAAACACAGGGTTATATCAGCCATTACCCATTCCTGAGAGGCCATGGGAGGCCATTAGCATGGACTTTGTGTTGGGGTTACCGAGAACGCAAAGAGGAGTTGATTCCATCTTTGTTGTGGTGGACAGATTCTTGAAGATGGCACATTTTATTCCATGCCATAAGACGAGCGATGCGACCCACATCGCCAATTTGTTTTTCAAGGAAATCGTGCGATTGCATGGATTGCCCAGGAGCATAGTTTCGGACAGGGACACGAAGTTCATAGGTCATTTTTGGAGGACACTATGGAAGAAACTGGGCACCGACTTAGCTTTCAGTTCTGCATACCATCCGCAGATAGATGGACAGACAGAAGTGGTCAACAGAAGCTTGGGAGATCTGTTGAGGAGCCTAGTGATGGAGCATCACGGCAGCTGAGATCAAATATTACCACGGGCAGAATTCGCGTACAATGATTTGGTGAATTGGAGTACAGGGAAGAGCCCATTTCAGATTTTGTATGGGACGCAACCGAGGGGAGTGTCGGAACTCAGGGAGCCAGAACAGGCAGAGACTAGCAGCGCGAGAGCTGAAGAGTTCGTCGAGGCAATGAAAGAACTTCACACGCAGGTGAAGCAGCGATTGCAGAAGTCGAATCAAGAATACCAGCGCCGAGCCGATCAGAGGAAGAGGCAACTCCAGTTTGCAGTTGGGGACATGGTTCTGGCGCACTTGAGGAAGGAAAGGTTTTCGAGGGGAACATATAACAAGCTCAAGATGAAGAAGACCGGGCCATGCAGAATTCTAAGGAAATTTGGCGAGAATGCGTATGAGATTGAATTGCCAGAGGGCATCGGGATATCTCTGATTTTCAACATTTCGGATTTATACCCCTACAGGGCAAATGAAGCAGAGGCTGGAACTGAGGAACCAGTAATCCAGTGGCAGAAACAATTACCAGTTGCACAGAAGCCGCAGATGGAGTGCATATTAGAACAACGAGCAGGCAAGAAGACTAGGAGGAAGCAATATTTGGAATACCTGGTGAAATGGAAAAATCGCCCAGTGGAGGATGCCAGCTGGGAGACAGAAGCAGAGATTTTGAAGCATGGGCAGACTGTACAGGAACTCATGAGCAGGATCCCATGAAATATTCTGAGCCGAGGAGTATGATGCAGGAGCATCGCTCACTCGATCAAGCGAGCCAGCGCGAGGAGGAAAGGGAACAGCTGGAGAGCGCCAGCATTTAAAATTTTTGAACCATTGTAATATATGGCTGCGCCAAGCATTAATGTTTTGATGTTATGAAGCGCACTTATAGATTGTAACGGACCTTGAGCGGATAAGCTCTCGTCCTTAGGTAGATGAGGCATTTATTTAGTTTTAATGCAAGTAGCTAGAATAATTAACTGTAGATTAGACAGTCACCATTTTAGAGGGAAAACGGAGTATAGACACCCTCCCGTGTATCTTTGTATCATGATGATTCATTCATACAGGAAGAAGAAGAGAGCAGAGCAGAGAGCTTGTGAAGAAACCTCCATGTACAGTTATTGAATTAATAGGAAGAACCCTGATTCAATTCCATGGACGCGTTTGAGCTCTGTGTGTTGCTTATATTGTGCTTGTGTATGTTTGCTTCATTTTATGCTTATTTGTTATATGCTGCTTATGTGATTGCATATCAGGTTAGGAACCTGAGAGAATGAGTTTCAATTGTTTCTCTGCTTGAGCCAGGAGATTCCTGCATCGAGTGCAGTGGAATTCCTCCGCATAGAGTGCGTCGAGGAGGCCAAGCTGTTGAACTTTTGTTCTCCGTTGTCCAGAGTGGGTTGGAGGTATTCGAGCCGTGCAGGTGAGTGCAGGTCGAATTCGAGTCTCAGTAGCAAGTCTGAGAGAGAGAGAGTTGAACCTGTTGCGAGCGTGGGCGCACGGGACTCAGAAGACTTCAATACTTTCAGAAGTGATTGAAGACCGAGCACAAGGAGTGTGTTCGAAGAACCCCTTGAAAGAGCTTGAGTTGAAGAAAGCTCTGGAGGGATAACGTCTTTGGTTCAGTTGCACAGGAGGAAGGTGGCCATAGTGTTTCGACAAATCGGGGTAGGTGAGTGCGAGAATCACTTGCCCGTTGAAATCGGGAGTCGCGATTCCCCGACTTGATCACAGCCATTGATCATAACGGGGACAGGTGGCATGAATCCGAACACATCGGAATTTCGACATTCGGAGTTTCCAGCAGCGGGAGACTTGGAGTCGCGGACCCGCGAACTGTGAACTCCCGAAGTGACGTGGCAGAGTGGGACCCGGAAGTTAGTGGGAGACACGTGGAGGTATCTCGGCGCATCGGTGTTCGGGGTTTCGAAGGGTAAGTATCTCACTGCCCTTCATCCGCCGATTTCCCGATAGGAAACCCCCGAGACCGAGAGCGTTGACTATTGACCATTCGGAGTTCGGGTTTCGGAGGTTGGAGTTGTTAGTGAATCGTGCTCGGAAGAATCGCGAACCCCCGAGCCGCAAAATCCCGATCTCCGAAAGGATTTCTGTGGGTGACTCGTGACTCCCTAGGGAGTCGAAGAGCGTTGACTCTTCGGGCCTGTGAGAAAAATAAGGTCCTGGTGGAGCGACTGCCTGCTGAGAGAGTGGGGGTTGGCACCAATGAATTTAAATCCCTAGTGTGTTTTTGATCTTCTCACACAGTGGAGGATCATGAGCTCCGTCGGTCATGAAGGATTCTTGGTCTGCCACCAGTTACAATAGAGCCACCCCTGCCACTACTCAGGCGAAAGCTAGACCAACAAGGGTCTTTTGAAGTGACCGAGTCACAGGAAACTGTGCTTGACCAACATTCATAGGAACCGGCCATTTTAGATTTTGGAGCGGAATCTTTTAGTCCATACGAAACTCCAACCATTGATCTTTCGATGCCCATCATCATACATATTTATCCTTACGAGTGCCAGACAGTGTCACACACAACAATGGAAACAAATGATGCCACTTCTTCTGGTAATTCTTCTATTCCCAATATGACTGTCACCACAGGGGGTGTTCCACAACCTAACCTACTGTCACTGGTTCGAGCCACCATGGTCTCGACTGCCTCTACCTCGAACAGTGGTCTGAACTCATCTTTGGCGGTGGCCACTGCTCCTTCCACACAGAGTGCGACATGCCCTCCATTCTCATATGGGATGCCTAGCTCAGGTACAAGCCCTATACTCTCCTACTCCACTTTATAGACTTGAGGTCTGGGGGTAGGGAGCTCTAATGATCCCCTGCAAGGATCCATGGGGGGAACTTCATCTCCCTTTAACACTTTCCCTTACGGAGGAGGACATATACCTCCTTCATTCCCTTCACTTGATGGTGCCCACCATGGTTCATTTGGAGCAGGGAGTCAAGGACCACCTTCTCATAATATGCCAGTAGGTTCGACACCATTTTCTTTGTTTGGTTCATTTGGTAACAACGTTTTCTCATCAGCTTCTTTCCCAATTGGGGGCAACCCCAGTTATAGATAACCTAATCCTATGCAGGGTACTATTCCTGCACAGAGGTCACACCCAGGAACTTCTTCCACATCAGGACCTTGGAATTATTGGTAGGGAACAATTCCCTCGTTAGGAATGTCGATCGGGGGAAATTCTTTTCACAAACAATGGAACATTGGACAACGTGAAGTACCTATGCCCATGGGATCGGTATGGGTAAACCCTTCCCAAAGTCCTATGAATGTAATGCACGCCCAACCATCTATGTCGTATTTCGGGAATCATCTGATGATGTCTCCTCAAATGCAAAATCCGTACAGTGGTCACAACCATGGTTTTTACCAGAACCTGGGCCAGCAACCCAACTTTTCCTGGCAACTTGGTGCCAGTCAAACTCCAGGCCCCCTTTTCCATGGTTATCACCAACAACCCAAACTAACTTTCCTGAAAACCTTTCATTTTCCAGACTTAACAAGGTTGTTGAATGACCCTATCTGTCATGATCCGTGTTGGCCCCCTATGCCGACGAAGTTTCCCTCGGACATACCAAAGTTCGAAGCCAAGCCTAACAAAGATCCAGGAGATCATGTGACTACTTTTCACCTTTGGTGCTCATCTAATTCATTGAAAGACGACTCCGTACAATTGTGATTGTTTCAATGTACTCTCATTGGGAGTGCTATGAAATGGTACATTGAGCTCGATCGCTCACTATACTCTTCCTTCAGCGAATTGGCAATGGATTTCCTAAACCATTTCCAATTACATGTGAGATACAATGTTGGCACAAAATTGTTGTCCAATTTCGAATAGACAAAAGAAGACCATATCTTTGATCACATCTGAGAGTGGAGACGCCAGAAGAGTTTGATTAAGGTGTCGATCCCACTAGCATTCCTTATTGAGTGGTTCCTTAAGTCTTTGGTCCCACAGTTATCCAAATACGTCGCAACGTCGAGAGTGTTTTCCGAGGAAGAAGCAATCATGAGAGCTCAACAACTTGAGCTAATCTATTCTTAGTCTGGTCTATTGTATGAGATATTTCCAAATGCGCCATGATCAATACTTGATAAAACCAGATAGAGAGCTGGACCACGTGTCGATGGTATTGTTGGTTCAGCACAAACAAAGCTCGTTGAGCAACTGACGAAACAATTGCATCAATTGTCTATCAAACATACAATGGCTGCCCAAACTACTATTCTGGTTGCTCCCCCTACCCAAACATCGGATGTACATGGTGTGCAATTGACAAATCTGAAGGCCACCAAATAGCCTGATGGAAAGAAGAAACAATCTAAGAAGGTTAAGGAGGATAAGAAACCCACTAATAATGTTGGTAGGGGAAACACCGAAAAAATAAAGTCGAGGTATCTGTGTAATCTGTGCGCGAAAGACCACCTAACTCACCAATGCCCTCGGCTTGCAGAGGCCCAAAAGTTATTGTCACAACAACAACCTGTTGTGTTAACAAACCCATTTCAACATGGCTAAAATCTAACTCAAGCCTCTACAAGTGTGGAAGGGGTTAGCCAAGGACCCCCTCCATCTTCAAACAATCCTGCATCCGTGAATGTGTATATGATGAAAGGTGATGCCTATATATCGACTAGAGCACATGATTACAACAAGCCAAGTACCTATGAAAAAGGTAAGGAAGTTGAAACTCCATATTTTCCTCTCCAGATCGAGAAGACGTTGGGAAAAGCCATGACATGCATCCCAAAAGGTGCGTTTAAGAAATATTCTCACAACCCAAATGGAAGGGTCACCCAGAACTACTTTGTGGTGGAGGATTTGTCTCAAACCTCTTATGCGATGTATTCTTTGGAAGTCCTCCAAAGCTACCCTTCCCAGAGAAAGGCTATGTTAGCCGCTTTACGATCCATCGAGACTTGTAATTCGGGTACGATCATGCTTGATGCAACTGACTTGAAACCTCGTATCCCTTACCACGTAGTGTTCCATATAGTCTTGGCTTACACCGTGAAAACTTTTACTCGGAATATTTTCTGCACGGTGGTTGATGAGGGCGCCTCAACATGCGTAATGTCTTTGGTGTGTTGGAAGGCCACTGGCTAGCCCGTTTTGTCTCTGTCACCTACTCTTCTTACCGCTTTTGATGATCATTCGTTTTGAGTACATGGCATTATCCCCTCTTTTCCTGTGGAGTTAGGAGGGAAAATCGTGTGTGTCGAGGTTTAAGTGGTCGACACAGCTCTCGACTACAAAAAATGTTGACCATTTAAATACCTTCAATACCCCTATAGTTCAATTGACTAGTATGGAAGTTAAATTCGAAGATGAAGATAAGGCTATTATACTACTGTGTTCATTTCCTAAGTCTTGGGATAATCTAGTCACCTGTATTAGCTTTAGCTCAATAGATGTTTTAGATTATGACTCTGTTGTGAGAGCTTTGTTGGTTGAGGAGATGAGGAGAAAATCTAGTCAAGAAACCTCAACTTCAGAGGCGATGTTAGTTAGAGGTCGAACTAAAGAGCAAAATGAGAGAATTTTTTCTCGATCTAAGTCAAGACATAGAAAGGGTAAAGAAAAATGTTGGTACTATGGCAAAACATGACATCTCAAGAAAGATTGTTGGAAGAGAAAGGAATCTGAGGAAAACTCTACGAAGCAAACTAATTTGGCTGTAACAAATTCATGTATGACTCATCAAGTTTTATCTATTTCTAGTAATTTACAATATCAAGAAGAATGGCAGTTAGATTCAGGTTCCTCCCACCACATGTGCTCACATAGAAATTGGTTTATTTCTTACCAATGTATTGATGAGGGTGTAGTGTTTATGGGAAATGGTATTCCCTGTAAAACTGTTGGGCTTGGCAATATTAGAATCAGAATGCTCGATGGTATTGTTAGGGAATTAACTAATGTTAGATATGTACCTGAGCTTAAATCCAATTTGATTTCATTGTGAGTGTTGGATTCTTGTGGATATAAGTATACAGGTCAAGGTGGAGCACTCACATTGTCGAAAGGTAGTTTATTAGTGATGAAGGCAACAAAGGTTGATAACCTTTATAAGATGGAAGGGAATACTGAAGTGGCATCTAAAGTGATAGATGTATCTTCTTGTTTATGGCAGAAGCATCAAGGTCATAAGAAAAATAAAGAATTGGAGGTACTGGTAAGCGGTAAATCATTTCTAGACTTAAAATCTTTGTTTCTGAATTCCTGGTTGTTTTATATCTCTGCAAGTTATGATGGTGGTATAAAGGGATGTTGTGTGTGGGATCCTACTTCTCACAAGGCCATCATTGACAGAGATATAATATGTATGGAACAACCAAAAGGGTTGATTCAAGATCACAACGGTAAATTTGTTTGCATGTTAGATAATTCATTGTATGGCCTATTGGTAACGAGGAAAATATACAAGAGGTTTGAATCCTTCATAGTGAGTCAAATTTTTTCAAAGGGTAGGAATGACTATACAGTTTATAGTACATTTAGAGTCTTGATGTTATTTTTTGATGATATGCTCAATGCAAGTCAAAGCGTGGATAAAATCAGTAAGAAAATGACTCAGGTGGACATGACAATTCAAATGAGGGATCAAGGAGCAGCAAAACAAATTATGGGGATGGAAGTACACAGAGATGGTAATGTTAAGTTGCGGTTGGAGTTTAGTATGAACATTGTAAAACCAATTTTTATCCCTCTTTCTTTCCATTATAAGTTTTCTTCAGGTCTTGTCAATAAAGAAGAAAAGGTTATGTCTCGTGTAAGTTCAATAGGAGGGTTGTTGTATGTGATGAAATGGTTAAGACCACATGTTTCACATGCTAATGATGTTGTCAAATACGTGACAGATTCAGGTGTTGCAGTGAAATGGGTGCTTTAACATTTGAGAAGCACAAATTTCACCTATAATGGTTACACTTAGATGGTCTATGATAATTGTAATGTATATTTTACAGGTGTCTTGGATAGAAGGAGATCTATCACTAAATATGTCTCACAACACAGTTGTGGAAAACATGTTGGAGGTGGAGTGACCCCTCTGGAAATCCAAACTCGTGCATTATATTGAATTTTCGATTTGAAAAGTTAAAGCAAAGTTTTAAAGGGTGTGCTCACCTCATTTTATAGTTTATTGGAATATTTTAAATTTATTAAGTGAAATGATATTGATATAATTC
>JASDQU011313683.1:24050-43108 GCA_032191745.1 Picea mariana
CTGCAAACCTTCATTAACTTCAATAACAAGAGACTAGAATTTTCATCAAACTTTTCTTTAGTCTCACGTGCCTAGTTTTGGATTAGTCAACAACCCTAACTTGAAGTAATCATAACTTTGTACCTGTAATGTATAAAGATCTGAAACAGATACATAATATTCTTTAGTGTGTTTTATACAATTCCTCCAGGTGTCACTACTTGAAACCTCTTAGAAAAGGAGTTATAGCAAAAATGACATACATTGTTGAATTCTGGCTTATTCTAGAGTGCAACCTTGTAGAGTGTGCCCCACACATAATATTTGTTGAATTGATATGAAACTATTACAAAACATACTACAAACTGTATTCTAACCAACACATTTATTTTCACTGAATTTGGATCTGTTATGAAGAATTTATGACGTTTTTACTTGAAACACCTGTTTTTGACTAGTTTCAGAACTAGCCACAAACCCTATTTTCTACCGAATGTAACTACAAAAATAAAATGACCCACACGCTGAATTTTTTACCACAGATACTTGGATATTTTTTCTCAATGGAATAGAAATTTCACAGTATGAATCATTATAGAAAAAAAATTTATAGCGAAAATGGTGAGATGACCTGTAAATAACATACCTTAGAAAGCACCATCAAAAGAATTTATCCTTCCTTGCATTTTAGCCTTCTTTTATTCACCTTCCCTAAGAATTTTGATTTAGATATACTTGGTTACCTCAAACACCTATAGATATTCAATATGCTCAAGTGTGTTTAAAATGAGAGAGCCTTGCCTCTTATTTATACTCTCCAAGTAGCTTCCGTAAAAACATCTTCTAGGTCACTTGGCCCCACTTTCCTTATTTTAGGGTTAACTCACTTTTAATTTCTCGATTAAATTTATTATTGAAATAATTTATTTTTTATTCACTTTTAATTATAATACACTCATTACTTCACTTTATTATTTACCTTTTAAAATCTCCTAAACCACTTTGACTACTTTGACCTTTTGGGGCTTCTAGATGACATATGAGGGTCCTCCAACTTTGTAAGGCCATAACTCTCAAACCGTGAGGAGTTATGTGACGTTCCAAATACCACCAGAAATGGATTGACAAGCACTATCCATATAGGATAGTTTACCTGACAAATTCATTGTCCTTCATCTCATTATTCCACAATTAATCATGGGTTCTCTTACTCTACAAAGCGTCTTCTTGTGAGGGCTTTCACCATAAGGGGACCACTTTGGAGTTCATCCATCTTTACTTCTTATCAACCATGACAAGAAAATAATGAGTCATCTTTACATAAAAAAATCTTGGATCCATTACCCAAACCTTTTTGCTGTGAGGCTTTCTTCAAGGGTTGACATCAATGACAACCAACCTTAATCAACAATCTCCCCCTTTGGCATTGATGGCAACACTCTGATGCAATATTGAAATCATATCACTCATGCTCCCCCTAGAACCATGCCTTTGTCCTCTGTATCTAATAAATTTGTCTCTATCCTCTGCATCTGATAAATCTTCTCCCCCTGGAACCATGCCTCTGTCATCTGCATCTGATAAATCTCTGCCCCTTTTTCATCAATGGCAAAGGTATCTTTCCATCCGGGGCTGCTCCCCCCGACTGAATTGTCCTCTTATGGTGCTTCCTCGTGTACATCTAAGACATATAATATAAGCATTCAAAAAGAATTCAAAAAGCATTCATTTTGGAGTAGAAACAACTCCAAGTATTTGGCAAAGATATTCAAAGGCTTCTCGTGGAAGTGGTTTTGTAAAGATGTTTTCCACTTATTCTTTTGTGCCCACATACTCAACTCTGATGTTCTTTTCTCCAACTTGTTCTTGTAGAAAGTGATACTTGATTGGAATGTGCTTCGTCTTCAAGTGCATCACCGGGGTTTTTGAGATACTGATAGCACTTATATTATCACAATATATTGGAATGGGCTCATCATACTCAACCTGTACATCTGTCAAAGTTTGTTTCATCCAAAGAACCTGTGTGCAACATGTTGTTGCTGCAATATACTCTGCCTTGACTGTAGATAGAGATACTGATGATTGTTTCTTTCTTAGCCATGATACCAAACACTCACCTAAGCAAAATGTTTCTCCACTGGTGCTTCGTTGGTCATCAATAGAACCTGCCCAATCTGCATCTGTGTAGGCAATAAGTGATAGATATTTTCCTTTTCGATACCATAATCCAAACTTTTCTGTTCCTTTAAGATATCTAAAAATCCTCTTTACTGCTAATACATGTGATTCCTTTGGTGCTGCTTGAAATCGTGCCACCTGTCCAACTTCTTGCATTACATCTGGTCTAGATGTTGTCACATATAGTAGGCTACCAAGCATTGACTTGTATTTCCTTTGATCTGTAGACTTCGAATCATCATCTTTGCTCAACTTACAGCTGGTTTGCATGGGAGTGATAATTGGTTTGCAATCTTCCATTCCAAACCTCTTTATCATTTCTTTGATATACTTGGTTTGAAAAATAAAAATTCCTTGGTTGCTTTGACATATCTGAAGTCCCAGAGATAAAGATAGTTCTCCAAGTAATGATATTTGAAATTCATTCTGCATGTCTTTTGCAAATTTTTGGCTTAACCTGTCATCATCACTACCAAAAATAATATCATCAATATAAACTTCAATTAATAAAATATTACCTTGACTTACCTTGATGTAGAGGTTGTTGTCTGTGCTTCCTTTTCTGAACCCTGCCTATTGCAGATACTTATCCAGTCTGGAGTACCATGCTCTAGGAGCTTGTTTTAGACCATACAAGGCCTTCTTTAATTTACATACATAGTCTGTGTTCGTTGACAACTGAAATCCTTCTGGTTGTTCAATGTAGACTTCTTCTTGAAGTTCCCCATTCAGAAATGTTGATTTTACGTCCATATGATAAACTTTAACATTTTTGGAGCATGCATAAGCTAAAAGTAAATGGATTGATCCCATTCTGGCAACTGAGGAAAATGTCTCTTCAAAGTCAATTCCTTCAATCTATGCATATCCTTTACATATCAATCTAGCTTTGTTCCTTGTAACCTGTCCATATTCATTCAATTTATTCCTGAAAACCTATTTTGTGTCGATCACATTCTTATTCTTTGGTCTTGGAACCAATTCCCAAGTGTCATTTTTCTCTATTTGATCCAATTCTTCATCCATGGCCTCATTCCAAAATTCATCCTTGCTGGCTTCTTCAAAACAGTTTGGTTCAATTGTAGATAAGAGTGCTAAGTGTGTTTGAAGGATGATTCTTCTGTACTCGTTTGCTAGGTGTTTTTGGATATACTTTCTAAACTTTCTTTTCTGCGTCTGTCGGATTCTCTTCATATTCATCTTCCTCTTCTACTTCTTTTTCATCTTCTTCTTTGAAAAGTTGTTCCATTGATTTGTTTTATTCTTCCTTTGATTCTGGTTTATCTATTTCATCAATTGTTACATTGATTCTTTCCACAACTTTGTTCAATCTTAGATTGTAACACTTGTATTCTTTCCTTCTACTTGAGTAACCAACAAGTATTCCTTTGTCCACACGGGAGTCAAACTTTCCCATTATGCCATCTTCTATTTTGATGTAGCATTTGCTTCCAAAAACTCTGAAGTGCTTCACATTTGCTGGTCTTCCTTTCCATAGCTCGTAGGGAGTTTCACCAATGTTATTTCTAAGCATTACTCTATTTTTAATGTAAACTATTGTATGTACTACCTGTGTCCAAAATATATCTGTCAATTTGGAATCCAATAGCACTATTCGAGCCATTTCTTGTACTATCCTATTCTTTGGTTCAACAACTCCATTCTATTGAGGTGTCCTAGCAATGAAGAATTGTCTTTTTATTCCATGACTGCTACAGTAGTCTATAAATTCCTTTGAAGTGAACTCTCCTCCATTATCATATCTCAAACATTTGATTCTTGAATCCATCTCATTTTCAACCATTTCCTTGTAGATCTTGAAGTTTTCAAAAGTTTTTGATTTGTTCTTGAGAAAACAAACTGCAGTGATTCTTGTATAATCATCAACTAATAACATAAAGTATTTTTTACCTTTTAAGACCTTTGTTGTAGTTGGTCCAACTAGATCAGTGTGAACAATTTCCAGTGGTCTTCTTGTTGAATATTCCTTTGATTTGAACCTGGTCTTTGTTTTCTTTTCTTGTTGACAATGCTTGCATAAAGTGCTGGTTGGTTTCGTGATTTAGGGAATTTCTCTGATTGCTTCTCTTTTGCTGACTTTGACAAGGTTATCAAAATGCATGTGACCCATTCTTCTATGCCATAGTCAAATTTCATCTTCCTTTCCTAGACAACACTTTTCATTTCCAATTTCACTTAACACATATATGTTGTTTGAAGTTCTTGCAGTTGTACCGACCAATTTCCCTAATCCTTTTTTTCTTTTTTCACACTTTTCTGAATTGAAAGTATGTTTATGACCTTGGTCACACATTTTACTCACACTTAGAAGATTATGTTTCATATATTCTACCAGTAGAACATTTTGTGCCTTTTCATTCATGTTCCCAATTCAGACTGTGCCTTCTCCATTGATTTTGGATGAATTATCATTTCCGAAGGAGACTGATCCATTTTTTTCTTTTCGTAATGTAAGAAATTTGTCTTTATCACCTGTCATGTGTTTTGAACATCCACTATCAACATACCAATCGTGTTTTTTATGCTTAGCTTGTAGAGAGATTGTGCATTCTTCATTGTTATACTGATCTTGCTTTCTTATCCATGTCATTTTCTGAGGTTCTTGTCTGTGACTGTTGTTATTCTTTTGAGGTTTTTTAGGAGGGACTGTCATTCTGCAATCCTTGGCCATGTGTCCAAAATTGTTACATTTATAACATTCCACTTCAATGCTCAAAGATTCAAACCTATTGTAACTTCTTCTTTGTGTATCACTAGGTCTCCTTGAATAATCTCTTTGTGTATAACTCTCAAAGTTGTTACTGTTCCTGTTGTTAGCTCTGCANGGAGTTGAACATCTTCTGAAATGAGGTGCTCTTATGAATCCTTCTTCTTCTTGAGGCCTATCTGTCTATTGTTGATTTTGAAATTTGAATCTTCTTGGTGGAGGAGTGTCCCTGCAATCTTCCTTGTATATATTCCTATCCTCTTTGATTGTTTCTGCATAGCTCTTTGGATTTGATTCTTGCTCTATTGTTTTGGAGCTTGATATCTTTTCTGTCTGATTGTATCCAAGTCCAAACTTGTTAAGATGAGATTTTTTACTGCTGATAATGTTATCCAGAACTTTTCATCTATTCTGCATATTTTTCTTTTGAATATCCTTTCTTAGTGTGACAACCTCTACTTCCAAGTTTCCAATGATCTTGTCATTTTCTTCTAGTTTTTTTTTAGTGCTTCTTCATTTCTTTTATCTTGTTCTATTTGAACCTTCAATTTTGTGATTATTTGTTCTATTTCTCGAGTATCCTTTTTCGTGTCTAGTTCTGCTTGTAGTTTCTTGTTTTTCTTCTTTTCTCTTCTGATAGATTCTATGGAACACATTAATTATTATTGATAGTCAACTTCTGCCTCTTAAATTTCTTCTTCGACTTCTTCACATTCTTCTTTGGCTTCTTCATATTCTTCTTCAGAGTCTCGTTTGTCAGAGTCTTTTACTGCCATGAATAGAACTCTTCCTGTTTCATTGTCATCGAATTCATCTTCATCTGATGATGAGATGTCTTCTTTGGTGTATAAGATTTTCTTGAAGATTTTCTTTGTAGTTCTTTTGCCTTTATATGTGTGTTTTCATTTTGAGTAACCTTCATCATTTCTATTTTTCTTATGAGAACATTTGTTATCAAAATGACCAATATCATCACAATTAAAACATATTAAAGGGAGCTTACCTATATACCTACTGTTGGTTCCCTTGTTCAGTCTTTTGATGAAGTTGTCCACTTCTTCATCATCTTCCGAAGCGTCACTGCTGCTATATTATTCTTGTTCATTTTTCTTTTGTTTTGATCTTTTGGATGCCTTGAAGGCTGCTTCTTTTACATCTGGATTTTCCTACTCAGTTCTCATTTCATATGTTGTGAAGATTCCATGCAGTTCGTCCATGCTTATTGAGTCCAGATCCGATCTTTCTTCTAGTGTTGATATCTTAGGGTTGAATCTCATAGGAAGAGACCTTAGTATCTTTTGAACAATTACAGATTCTTCAATTTCTTCTCTCAATCCTATGATTGCATTCACTATTTCATCGACTCGTAAGAAGTAGGCAACGATATCTTTATCTTCCTTCATTTTTAGTTGTTCGAAATGACCTCTGTAATTTTGAAGCTTTGTTGCTTTGCCTTTTGTATCTCCTTCATAAATATTTTAAAGCTTGTCCCAAATCTCTTTAGCATATTTATAGTGTGCAACTTTGGTGAATACCATATCACTGAGACCATTCAAAAGTGCATTTGTGGCTTTGTAATTATTCTCACCGAGTTTTACAGCTTTGTCATTTGTTGGTGGAACTGCTGGTGTTGTGTATCCATCTACAATTGATTGTCAAACTTAAAATCCCCGTGCTTGTATATATGTCCTCATCATTATGTTCAAAAAAACATACTTATGTCCATCAAATTGTGGTATTCCAATTTTATATGGGTTGGTACTCTCCATGATCTACCTTTCAGTGGTTAAACTAATTTATGAAGGAACCTGCTTTGATACCAATTGTTGGATTACTGAGAGGAGGGGTGAATAACTAATAGAGAAATTTAATCATTTTTAACCATATAATCCAAGTGTTACATCAATGAAGCATTGTCATCCAATAACTGCAGAGTAAATAAGCAATGAAAAAATGAACAAACATACACATACACATTACACCAGTGTTTTACATGGAAACCCAAATCGGGAGAAAACCACAGAATGATTTTTCTTATATGTATTGAAGAATTACATTCATTGGAAGCACCAACTTCCTTTGTTTTCCAACTGCAACTGGAAGGAGGCTCCAAACCCCTAGATTCTCAGGCTACAACCTGAGGGAAGCTCCAAATCCCCTATTCTCTGGCTACAACCAGAAGGAGGCTACAACCCCCTATGTTCTCCGGCTACAACTGGAAGGTGGTTACAACCACCTGTCCTTGCCCCGTCCAACTGCCCTGAAGTAGAAGTAGAATGATGGAACCACTATTAGCCTGTCACTATGAGATATACCACTGTAAACCTATACCACTAAATCTGAACCATGCATCAACCTATACCTCAACCTGTAATCAACCTATACCATAAACAAGTTCATCAACTATCCACCAACCTATACCAAATAATCTGTAATCAACTTGTACCATAAACAAGTGTATCCAACCATGTACCTATGTACCAATCATGTGTCAACTACTTATCAACTATGACTCAACAATATGTACCAACATCATCAACTATACACTTCATGTATGTGCCAACTCATCAACTACTTGTCTCAACCATGTACTCAACATGTACCTCAACCAAAAGCCCTCATCAATTTCATCATCCAAATCTGATTTGTAGCTCTGTAATAGACCTGGTGTATATGATCACATTCCTTCAAACCTTCCTTAGGTTCAACAACAAGAGACTAGCATTTTCATCAAACTTTTCTTTAGTCTTACATGCCTAGTTTTGTATTAGTCAACAACCCTAACTTGAAGTAATTGTAACTTTGTACCTATAATGTATAAAGATGTGAAAATGCTACAAAATTTTATTCAGTGTGTTTTATGCAATTCCTGTAGGTTTTACTACTTGGAACCTCTCAAAAAGGAGTTATAGCAAAAATGGCATACCTAGTTGAATTCTGGCTTATTCTAGAGAGCAACATTGTAGATCGTGCCCTGCACGGAATATTTGTTGCATTGATCTAAAATTGTTACAAAGCATACTAAAGACTATACCCTAACCAACACCTTTTGTTTCACTTAATTTGGATCTGTTATGAAGAAGTTATGACGTTTTTACCCGAAACACCTGTTTTTGACTGGCTTCAGGACTAGCCACAAACCCTATTTTCCATAGAGTGTAACTCCAAAAATACAATGATCCACAAGATGAATTTTTTACCACAGATACTTGGATGTTTTTTCTCAATGTCATAGAAATTTCATGGCATGAATCATTATAGAAAAAAACTATAGCGAAAATGGTGAGATGACCTGTAAATAACATACTTTAGAAAACACCATCAAAAGAATTTATCCTTCCTTGCATTTCAACCTTGTTTTCTTCACCTTCCCTCAGAATTTTGGCTTAGATATCCTTGGTTACCTTAGACACCTATATATATTCAATTTTCTCAAGTGTGTTTAAAATGAGATATCCTTGTCTCTTATTTATACTCTCCAAGTAGCTTCCTTAAAAACATTTTCTAGGTCACTTGGCCCCACTTTCCTTATTTTAGGGTTAACCCACTTATAATTTCTTCATTAAATTTATTATTGTATTCACTTTGAATTATAATTCACTCATTACTTCACTTTATTATTTACCTTTTAAAATCTCTTAAACCACTTTGACTACTTTGACCTTTTGGGGCTTCTAGATGACATATGAGGGTCCTCCAACTTCGTAAGGCCATAAATCTCAAACCGTGAGGAGTTATGTGACGTTCCACATACCACCGAAAATGGAATGAAAATAAATATCCATCTAGGATAGTTTACCTGACAAATTCATTGTCCTTCATCTCATTATTCCACAATTAAGCATGGGTTCTCTTACTCCACAAAGCGTCTTCTCGTGAGGGCTTTCACCATAAGGGAATCACTTTGGAGTTCATCCATATTTACTTCTTATAAACCATGAAAAGACAATAATGAGTCATATTTACATCAAACAATATTGGGTCCATTACCCAAACCTTTGTGTTGTGAGACTTTCTTCAATGGTTGACATCAATGACAACCAACCTTAATCAACAAACACTTGGGATGAGTTGTACCAAGTATTATGAAACCAGGGAGAGTATCTATGCTATTGACTCAAGAAAGGTCCCTTAATATGGAGATATTAAATATTTTATGCTTGGATAATTGTTACCCCACATATCACAATTTTGTTCACAATCATAGCGTTTGATTTTCCTCCAGTTTATGGAGTAGTTCTTGGTAGAGATTGGTCCTTGTTAATTGGAGGGTATATCATAAACGTTGGGAGTTTCATGATGTTTTCAAGTAAATATGGAATAATAATTAGAGTTCCTCAGGAACCAAGGAAACCCTTTTCTTTCAAGAAAAGGGAAAATGAATTAATGCAAGATTATATTGATGTTGGTATAGGAAACTATGTTGTGCTTGATCAAGAGAAAATAGATGTTTTGAAGCAAGGAATAAAAAAATCTTTCGAAGGATTTTGGATGATGTCCTTTGATGGTGCTTATTACAATTCAAGAAGTGGAGTGGAAATTGTGTTCAAAAGTCCCAATTCATTCATATATCCTCATGCTATCAGGCTTAAATTTCCTTGTACGGACAATGAAACTGAATATGAGACATTTATACAAGGAATGAATCTTGCAATCCAAATGAAGATTGAACATTTGATCATAACTAACAACTCTTGACTTGTTATAAATCACATCAGGAAGAAATATAAGATAAAAAAGAGTGATTAATACTTTATGCCAAAAGAGTAAATGAATCGATGTATTCCTTCAAATCATTCAATATATCATTCGTTCCCAGGGAAAGAAATCAAAAGGCAAACTCGTTGGTAGTGGATGCATCTTTGTTTAATCTTGATGATTTTTAGAATAATAATACTTTTCAAGTCAAGAAACTTTTTAGGCCATCGGTACCTAATAATCAAGATCATTTGCAAGTGTTTGAAAATGATGAACAATTAGCTGACTTTCTTGCTGACAATGATGAAATCCTTGATTATCAGTTATCAATTTCTAAAATTTTTGTCAATTTTGAGTCTATATTCATGAGAGATGATCAAGTGAGAATGACAAATTTGAAGGCAGAAGCATCTACCAGAAAAGTGCAATAAACTCAAAAGATAAATATTGGGACAAAAGAATATCCAAAATATGTAAATCTTGGGACTAGTTGTACACAAGAAGAAATTGATCAATATACCTCCTTGTTCAAATAATTCTTTGAGTCTTTGTATGGAATTATGATGATTTGAAAGAATATGATAAATCCAGATTCCAACATATCATACTGTTAAAAGAAGGGATGAATCCATTCAAACAAAATTTGAATAAATCCAAAATTGAAACCCCTACTGAAAATTGAATTAGAGAAACTCAGGAAAGATGAAATAATATTCCCAATCAGGTGTTCATAATGGTTGTTTAGCCTTGTCATTGTGAGAAAGAAAAGTGGAGAAATTTGCTTGTGTGTTGATTTTCGAGATTTGGGCAAGGCGAGCATTAAAGACAATTATCCCCTTCCTAACATGGAAATGTTAATTCAACAAGTCACTGGTTCAACTTTGATGTCCATGTTAAATGGATTTTCATGATACAATTGGGTGTTGGTTGCAGAAGATGACATATAAAAATTTGTTTTCATAACACCTTGGGAGACATATGCTTATGTTTGCATGCCTTTCAACCTGAAAAATGAAGGAGAAACCTTTCAGAGAGCCATGGACCATGCTTTCAAAGATATGATTGGGATATTTAAGGTTGAATATCAAGATGATCTTACCATTCATTATAAGATCATAGAAAAACACATTCATCATCTAAGATAATTTTTGAAAGACGCAGATTATATGGAATATCCCTTAATCTAAAGAAATGCTTATTTGGAGCTTCAGATGGAAATGTTTTGGGATATATTGTCAGTGAAGAAGGAATATATATTGATCCTAGCATATTCAAGGCTATCAATCAATTAAATCCTCCAATCTCAAAAAAGGGAGTCCAATAAATTTTTGGAAAAATAAATTTTATAAGAGGATTTGTCCTAGACTATGCAACAATTGTTAAGCCAATAAATGCATTATTAAAAAATGATCAAAGATTTGAATGGACCAAAGAGATTCAAAGAGCATTCACCAATATCAAGCATTTAATCATCGTTGCACATGTATTGATCAACTCATATTTTAATAAAGATTTCATCATATATTGTTTTTCTTCGAAGGAAAATATTGTTTCTATTCTTACACAGAGAAACCTTAAAGGATAATAACTCCCATTAAGTTTCATGAGAAAAACTCTCCATGATTATGAGTTGAAATATTCAAACATAGAGAAGCAAGATCTTTCCCTAGTCAAGGTAGTGGCTCATTTTAGAACTTATATCTTGTCATCCCATGTCATAGCATATGTTCCTACTTCTCCATTGAAAATTCTTCTCAGTCAATAGTTGAGAGAAGGGAAATGGGCAAATTGGCTAGCAAAAATTCAAGAATATGAAATAGATATTAAGCCACTAAAGGAAATTATAGGATAGGGGCTTTGAAAGATCATTGCAGGTATTGATTCACTAAATGAAGTTATATCGATTTCAATAGGGTCATCTGCATCAACTCCAAAATGGTATAAGGATATTATTTTCTATTTAAAATTTGGTCAGTTCTCAAATGACATGTATCCAAAAGAAAGAAGAGCACTAAAGATGACAGAAAATCAGTATGTGTTAGTTGCAAAAATTTTATTTCGCGGAAATCTTGATGGAATGTTGTTGAGATGTGTTGATGCAACAGAAGCTTAGAAATTGATGGAGGAATTTCATGAAGGAATTTTTTGTGGACACTTTATACCTACAACTACTGCACATAGAATAATGAGAGCCATATATTATTGGCCAACTATTTTCAAGGATTCATCTGCAATGATAAGAAAATGCATTTGTTGTCAAAATTTCTCAGGGAAAATAAAGAGGGAAGCAATTCCTTTGCAACCAATATCAATAGAATAACCTTTCACACAATGGGTATTGGATGTGATTAGACCAATTAATCTAAAATAAAGTAAAGCCCATTTATACATTCTCACAACTACAAATTATTTTACAAAATGGCAAGAAGCAGTAGCATTGAAAAAGGACGATTTTGATGAGCTTATAAGATTCCTCAAAGAAAATATATTAGCGAGATTTGGAGTTCTAGAAATTTTTATCATAGATAATGGATCAACTGTAATATTCCAAATATAAAATAGTATGTAGAACAAAAGTAATTAGCTAGAAATGGCAGATAAACAATGATATAACTAGAACAATACCACAATAATACCATAATAATACCAGAATAACACCATAAAGAACACTTTGATTACTGAGAGCAATGTTCACTTGCCTCTTCAAGAGGGAAACCTCCAGTAGAGAAGAGCTCTATTACAATAATATCCAAGACCAAACTTATCATACCCTCTACTCCTATTTATACTAAATATGTTTATCCAAAAGAAAAATATAGAGGAAGATCCTTCTAGAAGAGAAAGCTTCTATTAGGTCTTCTTACATTTGACTTATTCTTTCTTCTTGCTAGGCCTTATTAATATTGACCTTTATTACATGAAAATATATTATTCTAACTACGTGATGGGTTAGGTCCCCAACATGTCCACCCCCTTAAAAACATCCTTGTCCTCAAGGCTTGAGATGAGGAATTTTTTGCAGAATGGTAGTTGGTTCCCAAGTCGCATTTGCTAGAGTTGTATCTTTCCACTTGAATAGCACTTCCTTGATGGTGCGCTAACGCAGACAACGCTCACGTTGGTCCAAAAATGCTTGTGGTTGTACCCAAATGGAGCCTTCTTCATCCAACTCAGGAAGGTTGGTTTGAGTTTGGCACTTAGTTCCAATCACCTTCTTTAAGAAGGAAACATGAAAAATAGGATGAATCTTAGAATGACTGGGAAAAGCTAATTGATAGGCCACCCGTCCCACATGCTTGAAAATGATATAAGGACCATAAAAATTGGGAGCCATTTTCTGACAATGGTCAGCCTTGAGGGATTTTTTCTTATAAGGTTGCAGTCAAAGAAACACCTGATCTCCTACTACAAATTGACGTTCAAAGTGGCCTTGATCTGCTTGTTGCTTCATGCAATTTTGGGCCATGACCAAATTCTCTTTGAGGGTACAAAGAATATCCTCTCAAACTATAAGTGCTTGGTCAACCGCTTGGACCTTCGATACACCTGGAAATTATGAGATAACTAAAGGTGGATTTTGTCCATATACCACTTCAAAAGGAGTCATGCAGGTAGTTGTATGGTAAGAAGTGTTGTACCACCATTCAACTAGTGGTAACCATTGATCCCACTGATTTTGTTGTTATGATGAAAAACACCTCAAATATGTTTCTAAACACTTGTTGACAAATTCAGTTTGACCATCGGTATCAGGATGATTAGTTGTGCTGAGATGCAATTGGGTGCCTTGTATCTTGAATAGTTCTTGCCAAAAATTGTTGGTGAAAGTTGGGTCGTGATAGAAAACAATAGAATGAGGCATGCCATGAAGGTTGAAGACCTGATCCATGAGAAGTTGAGACATAATGGAGGCTGTAAATGGATGTTGCGGAGCATAGAAATGAGCATACTTGGAAAGACAATCAACTACCACCATGATGATTGATTTATTGCCCGATTTAGGTAAGCCTAAAATAAAATCCATAGATATATCCCTCCAAATAGCAGGTGGAATCGGAATTGGTTGTAGTGTTCCAATAGATTTGACATTTTCACCCATGTTGCATTGAAAAACATCACATTTTGCCACAAAATTGAGAACGTCTCATTCCATACCATCCCGGAAAAAAGAACGTTTGACCCGGTCATAGGTTTTGGTAAACCCTGAGTGCCCAACAGTGGGTGTAACATGAAGCTCATAAAGTACCGGGGATTTAATTTTTAACTGTTTACTTAAATACAAACAAACTTTGTATCTAAGCTCATCATTTTTCCAAGAGTACCCTAGGGAAACTAGAGAATTGGCCTACAATGGTTGTATTAGATGCAAAATTTTGGGATCATGTAGCCATTCTTGACGAACATCTTGGAGCGAATATGGTACAATGAAGGAGAGAAAAAAAAGGGACCCTTCATCTTCATATTTTATGGAAAGTGCATCAACAACCACATTTTCTTTTCCTTTTTTTAAAATGATCTCATAATTATATCCAAAGATATTAGTCACCCATTTTTTTTTCTCTGGGGAGGAAAGGAGTTGTTCTAGAAAATACTTGAGGCTTTGATGATATGTCTTAATTTGGAAGCATTGCCGCAATAGTTAAGGGCCCCAAATATCCATGACATGCAGAATATCCAACATTTCCTTTTCATAGATTGATTTTCCCAAATTTCGCTCTGACAATTGTTTGTTGGTAAAGGCCAAAGGTTGACCCTCTTGCATAAGGACTACTCCAATTCCTTTTCTGGAAGCATCACATTCCAGGACAAATGTCTTTGTGAAATTAGGAAGGGCCAGGATTGGAGTGGTGCACATGGCCATATTGAAGGTTTGAAAATCCTAAGCAGTTGCAAGAGTCCAAGTGAAAGAATTCCTTTTAAGGAGAGAAGTGAGAGGTGCCGCAATATTTCCATAAATCTTAACAAAAGTTGTGATAATAACCTGTTAAACCCAACAATCCACGCAAGATTTTGAGAGTCTTTGGGTGAGGCCAACCTTGCATATCTTCAATCATTTTAAGATCCACACTGACACCAGCCTTGCCAACAAGATAACCCAAGTACTCGACTTCTGAGGCTCCAAAAGAAAATTTAGATTGTTTGAGGAAAATTTAGTGTTAGGAGAGTATATGGAGAACTCAATCCACATGAGCAAGATGGGTTGTCCAGGTTTTACTATAGATGAGGATGTCATCAAAGAAAACTAAGACAAAATGACGGAGAAAATGACGAAAGCCATGATTCATGAGGCTTTGGAAAGTGGAGGGAGTATTACACAAGACAAAGGGCATGACCAAGAAATCATAGTGGCCCTCATGAGTTCTAAAGTTTGTCTTAGGAATGTTTGCTTCATTCATACGTATTTGGTGGTAGTCAAAAAAAATATCAAGTTTAGTAAAGAACAAGGCACCACTCAATTCATCCAAGAGGTCATCAATGACAGGAACGTGAAATTTTTCTTTAATGGTGAGTTTGTTGAGGGAGTGAAAGTCAAGACACATGCACCAAGAACCTTATTTCTTAAGGACCATGACCACAGGAGAAGAGTAGGGGCTCGTACTAAGGTGGATAGCACCTGTGTTGAGAAATTATTGAACAATTTTATCAATTTCATTTTGGGGGGAAAATGGATGATGATAGGGATGGATTGATCCATGTGGATATCAGTGGACACCCACCTTTTCCAACTAGCTCAAAACAAATTTCTAGCAATTTTGGCAATTTACTATTTTTAGTAGTTTTAACTTCTGGGGGAATTTTGAGGGCCTAATGTTGGATCATGTTGTCATTGATGCCAATGGTTTGATTATTTGGGAGAATGTTGGATCATATGTCATTGATGTAAATGGTTTGGTTTAATTGATGTCATTGATTTATGTCAAGTAACCAATTGATATGATGCCCTTGATGAGAATGATAGATGTCCAAGTGGAAACCAATTGATAAAGATGGATCATTGATATGATGCATTAATGAGTTTTCATTGATACATGATGCATAGTTGATATATATGACGCAGTGGTGAATTGATGCAAAGATGAATCATTATTGTCTTATCATGCTTGATAAGGTGCACAAATGGATGAACTCCAAAGTGGTCCCCTTATGGTGAAATCCCTCATGGGAAGACGCTTTACGGATTGAGTTATCCCAGGAGAACAGTTGGAGGACCCATGCTTGTATGTGGAATAATGAGATGAATATCAATGAAGTTGTTGGTGAAACTATCCTAGATGGATAGTGCTNGCTTGAAGCCCCAAAGGTCAAAGAAGTAAAAGTGCTTGAAAAGAAGAAATCATTATTTAAATGATAAAGTAAAGTGACAAAATCAAGATGGATTATTTAAATGATAAAGTAAAGTGACAAAATCAAGAAGGAATGTTTAAATGATAAAGTATTGGATAACTTTCTATTCATGGAAAGTGGTTAACCCTAAAATAAGGAAAATAGCTTAAGTGACCTAGAAATGGGTTAAGTAACCTAAAAATGGGTTAAGTGACCTAGAAGATGAAAGTATAAATAAGAATCTAGGATCTCTTGTAAAACACACATATGTGAGAATCCCTTTTGTGGATGAATGAAAAGCTTCTTGTGAATATCTAGTGGAGTATTGATGGAGAGCTTCTTATGAGAGAATCTTATTGGTGTGGATCTCTTGAGCATGATTGAAGATCTATTTTGAGGAAGAGAGCGAGAGGAGGATCTCATGTCCATGCATCAAAGTTTCAGCAATGTCAGAGATCTTGACGGCAAAAGTCTCGGATTCACAGAAAACCCTATTTTCTGATGCCCACGCGAGTTGTTTGTGTATAGGGTGCATGTACATGCGGGTTGGCTATGTATAGGGTGAGTGTACACGTGGGCTGAGTGTGTACAAGGAGCATGGACTAAATAACCTCATGGAGATTTGTGTTTGAGCTGGTGCCAAGCTCTTGGATGATGAGGCAGGTTCTAGATCTGCATTCTATGGCCTTAGATCTATCACTAAGACACTGGTATGGTTACATTATTATCTTGATAGATACTATTGTTTGATATGTTGTGAATGCCTAGGGCATTCTTGGTATGGCTTCTATGATGTGGCTCAGTTTGGTTGATTTGGTTGATGGAGTGAGTAGCACTCTTGTGATTCAGTAGTGACATGATTGCTATGGTATACTAGTTATTTATACATGATTGAGATAGCATTCATATTGATTTGTTGTGGAGCATGAGCAAGCTATTGGATAGCTTGGATGTGTTGTGATTGGATGTGGGTCAGTTTGGACAGTGGAAGATAGAAGAGAAAGTGATTGCATGTTGTAGAGGATCTGAGCATGTGAAGAAAAGAAAAACCCTAGTTGCTAAGAAGCATAATCTTGTTGCATTATACACTGGCCGCATTCACACGCAGGTTGTAGTGAGCTAGAGCGCGTGCACACGCGGGCTGCACTACTGACAGGTCGCGTACCTATTGACATATTGATATCTGTTGAGGATTGTTGCCTCATCTCAGTTGGTGCTGAGAATGTAATATGAGTCTTGCATATAGAGCTGGTGCTCTTTTAGATTTGTACTCTATTCAGTTGTTGCTGATAAACCCCAAGGATTGTAGTCCGTAATAAAAATAAAATTGTACATACATCTTGTGTTCTTTGTGTTCATTGTGATGATGACTTGTTGATGATATATTGATGATATGTGCCTACATCTAACTGGTTATAAATGACAACAATGGGTAATGAATAAATTTTGAATGCTATTTGATGAGTTTTAGTGCAAGAGGGAAGATTTGGGAAAAATAGCTCCACACTCATTCACCCCCCCTCTAAGTGTGGTAGGTGTGTCCAACACCTAAATGAAGATTTTTCAGGATCAAGATTCTCAATGATCACCTACAACATGACTTAGGCCCCAACATGAATCTCCTTGACGATACCTTTCCAACGGGCTATCATACACCTAAAACGGAGATTGTATGCAAAAGTTACGACCTCGAGAAGTTAATGTACTAACTTACCCAAACGGGGCCCACATGACTTTTGGCGCTTCATCTCCTAGGGTTAGGCTGTTGGATGTATATGGTTTTTGGCATTCCTGTTTATTGTAAAAAATGATTTCAGAGCCTCATTGTAATCATCTTCTTGTGAATGAGCACATCCATCACATCTCTTCTCAGAGATAAGCCGTCACCATTCCAGCAAGCTTGTTTTCACTGCATTTTACAGTTTTCAGCTTATTTCCTTATTGAATAGAAAACCAATTTTACTGTATCTTTGTTATTTTGTGTTAAGTACCCATTAATAATCTGTATTCATCCCATTCCTCTCATAAAATCCAGATCAGTGGTATCAGAGAGGTCTTCTCCTTGTTGTCTTAATGCATGTCCCCAATGAGGTCGGAGGACAAAGAGTTGGGTCTTGAGCTTGTTTCTCTCAAGGAAAAAAGCTCTCGCATGCCCAAGCAAGCTCTCATGGTAGGAGAAAAGAAAGCTATCGGGACAAGATATCCTTTCAAACTATTGATTGAGGAAGACCTCACGCAACAAAGGAACAAGGTGATGGATTGTTTCGTGCAAATCCTTCGACGGCTACCAATAGACAACACATATTCTTCGAGCGGAGGAATCGCCCCCTTCAAGGTACAAATAAACTTCGATATTACTATATTTGAAGGATATATAGACACAGATGCTGTAGACAAGTGGTTGAATCTACTAGAAGGGTATTTTTCTGTCCAAAACTTTTCGAATAGAGAAAAGATTACTTTTGCGCTCCTCAAAGTAGTTCCCCATGTCAAAGATTGGTGGGAAACCTTCTGTGAGAAAAAGGAAATAGAGGAACCTTCATTATTTACAGTCATGGACACCTGGGAATCCTTCATGGATTCTATTAAGGAACAATACTACCCTGTCAGAAGTTATGATGACTTGTATACCAAATGGACCACACTGCGGCAAGAAAGAGACCAAGCAGTGCCAAATTTCACAAATATCTTTCATACCTCTCCACACAGTAGAAGCAAGTAGATAAGGTCATGGAATAATACTTAGATATCTTCTCCTCACCTACCAGGGTACCTCTGCACTGCCAGGTCAAGCACCCCATCGATCTGACCCCTGGTGCACCACTACCCAATGGGCCGGTCTATCGTCATTCTCTATTAGATTATGAGGAGATCAAGCGAAAGATCCAAGAACTCCTCCACAAGGGTCACATCCATCCCAGATCATCACCTTGCAGGAGCCCAATCATGCTGGTGCAGAAGAAAGATGGAACCTGGTGACTCTCCATTGATTATCGGGCTCTAAATAAAATCACAGTCAGAAACCGGTACTCAATTCCCCGAATCGATGACCTCCTTGATCAACTCACCGGGGACAAATACTTCAGTAAGATTGATCTCAAGTTTGGATACCACCACATCCCGATAGAATAGACAGATGTAGGGAAGA
>JASDQU011313687.1:1985-14992 GCA_032191745.1 Picea mariana
TTGCTTGATTCAATGCACGAAAATCTATGCATAATCTGATTTGACTAGTTGCTTTCCAAACGGGAACCAAATTAGAAACCCATTCTTAATACTTAACAGGAAAGATGATCCCAACCTTCAACAGTTTTTCGAACTCCTTTATAATAGTTGCTTCCAGTGCAGGGTTAATAGGTTTTTGTTTTTTCCTAACTAGTTTTATGCCCTCCTTGATAGAAATGTCATGTTGTATAAGCGCAGGATCAAAACCATGAAGATCCTCATAAGACCAAGCAAAAACATCTTGAAATTCACCAAGCAGTCTGGAGAAATTCAACTTTTCTTCATCAGAACATTGGTCACCTATTTTAACATTCTTTGGAGACTCAGGTATTCCAATTTTCAAGGAAATGGTTTCATCCACTTTCCTTTTCAACTCATCTTCTTTATGTTTCTCTTTTTTTCCTACATCACTTGATGAAAATGAACTTTCTAGAGGAGTCAAGAATTCATGAATCTTGTTATCTTCTATTGATATAATTTCCTTAGGCTTATAATATTCATTTTGAATGAAAACAAAGATGCTCTCATCACTAGGGAAGACCTTCCATGACTCTATATTTTTAGGGATGTGTGGATGATATAGAGATTGAAAGTTGAAATCGGGTCTTCGTGGCAGAAGATGTTAAGTAGGAGAGGCTGCAAAAGCAACTAACCGGCCAGCCATTGAGTTCAATTCCCTTTTAACATGAGTGATGTTGAAAGATAGTAGGTTCGAGATAAGTGCCCAAACAGTTTGGGTGTAGCGTTTCATTAAATTGTTGCAAGGAGAGTATATCTTACGTACAAGGTTCACAACAAGCTCGGAATCCCCAAAAATTGTAAGGTGACCACAACCCAGATTATAGGAATTTTCAATTCCTAAAAATAATGCTTCGAATTCAGTGACATTGTTTGTGCAAGAAAACTCTAACCTATAGGAAAAGTTATGAACTTTTTCCGCAAGAGATTACAAGATAATACCAGCTTCATTTCCTTCATTGGAGCATGAACCATCAAAGTGCATATGCGACATCCCATCGTCTAAGTCTATTTGTTCCAAGGTATTTTTTTCCTCCTCGAAAAATATGGAATACACTCTTAGGTCCTCCTCGAATATAATTTACATTAGGCTATGGGACACTTTCTATGTAAGGTGAAATTCTTCCCTCTCTGAGGATTGTGATGTTTTTACCATTTCCAGGAACGAATAAGTGTGTCCCATCGAGTGAGAGGTATCCACTCGTCAAATATTTCCAATCTCTTCCTAGGATGATCGAGTAGTTACTTATTGGCATATCGATTACCTGAATATTAAGGGTTGTCCTTATTTCAGGGTGCGCGCACAAAACCAAGGTCACATCCTTGATTTCACCTCTGGTCATTTGTTGTATACTATTATGAAAGATCATGCTTCTAGAATTTTCATTTTTACAAGAAAATCCTATCTCTTCCATAATAATATTTGACATTACACTTGGGCCCGAACCGCCATCAATGAGTCACAATGGACAATCTTATCCATAATATTTACAGAAATATAAAATGAGGTTTTGTTGATAGGGTATCTAAATTTATGTACACCTACCTTATTTTAAAGATGAATCCTCGTCATCTATCTCTTCATAGAGGTTGGATACAATGAAATCTTTTCCTTCCATGAATCTTTTTAGATACTTCTGTTGTTCAGGGACAACAACCATGTCCAGAGGGGTTGCATTTTCTTTGATGTTGGCCAACTGGTTTAGAATGTTGTATTTGGAAGAGGGGAGAGGGGAGGTAGTTCCTTGACTGTCAGGAGCCTTAGGAACTTGAACAGTAACAACTGGTGAGAATGAGCTTGGGCTAGAAGAAGTGCGGGGAGGATCATATTTGCTTTTGGGAGCATAGGATTTATTCCTAGTATTTATGATCATGACATCTTTTAGCTCTGCAAAGTCTAGGACAATGATGCTATTTTTAGGTCTCTTCCCAAATATTTTATCTCTGGAATTCTTCTTTACCTGACATGTACTTTCCTCATGGTTTTCCTCACAAAAGTTACACCAACTACGAGGCATGATAACTTTAGGCTGAAAATTATTTTCATTTGGATTTCTAAAGGGGAATGCCGAAGAAGATGAAGCTCCAGGGGTAAGAGAAGAGACATTTCATTTTCTCTTATATGCTATCATTCGATTATTCATATCTTGTACACAATGTAAGAGGGATGACATGCTTGTCTATTTAATTGAGTCTCCCTTAGGAAGACCTGTTCTTTCATGTTGTTCTTCATACTCTAAACAAGTATGCATAGCGGAACTGAGGTTATTGATGGATATTTTCTCAATCCTATGATGATAGGGGGAAGATAACACATTATAACAATGCATGGAAGAGGCTTGGTTCTGAGGTTGAATGAGTTCAGGGATTTGGTTGTATAATTTGGTGAAAAGCAAGTTGAAGGACTTGATAGTCTCACCGTCCTTATAAGCGATGTTATTCTACTCTTGTAACTTCTCAACTGGGCTTTTTGATTGCCCATATGTAGATTTGAACCAATATACTAACTCCTCCCAAGTAGATAAAATTTTAGGCGGGAGATCAAAGAAATCAGCCACAACCTTCCCTTCAAGGGAATTCACAAATAAGTGCATACAAGTATCATTATCATTGGCATAGAAGAACCTCTAGTGCCACCAAAGCCATCACTAGATGCCATCATGTGAATGATAGGTAAGGGAGAGAAACACAGACTAGATGAATCAGAAAAGGTTCTCCTTATAAAACTTTGTTGGGTTGATAACACAACGTTCCTTCTTCCTATTTCAGAAATATGATTAATTTCCCATGATAAATCTCTGCTTCTTCTAGAAAAATGAGGGTCTACGGACATGAAAGGAAGATCAAAATTGGAGGAAAAAGAAAGCTATGGTTGATTCCTAAGTTGTCTGTGCATATCTTCCCAACGTTCTTGGGAACTTATGTCTTGTTCAATTTCTTCCCATGAGAGATTAAGCTCAATCTGGGTATTAGCGGTATCTAAGATGGTATTAAACAAGTTTAAAGCAATGCTGGTCTAATCTTGAAGACCAAGCTCAATATTAGGTTGCCTTGCAACAGGTACAGTCATTAAGAAATGAAATAGTCAAAGAATAAATATTGGAAAAGTAGATATATTCAATGATAATAAAGCATAAAGATCAACCAGAGAGATATGGAAGATCTCTCCCTTATGGTCGCCAAATAAATGTTCAAGAAAAAGATATGAAATAATCTTACTCAAGCATTTTCAGATCTTGCTTGGATAAGGAAAGATAGATGGGGATATCACCCTATGTTTATAGCCTCAAAAATTGTTTCCTAATCCACAAGTATTAGTTATAAGAGCTTAGGATGATTTTTTATAAACAAAAGATTGCTGTAAAATTCAACATTTTTATATAATTTTTTGAATAAAATAGATGCAAAAGTAAATGTGGGGACAAAAGAAAGGAAAAATACCAAGTCACATATTAACACAAATGACACAGAATAGAAATTGCTTATTTCATTCCAAGAAATCAAAAGAATCGTTCTCTTTAAAAAACTCCCTGAGGGAGTTTCGACCAAAGTCAAACTTAGATGTCCTCGATGAAAACCATACAAAAGGACTTCTGATAAAAAGTAGAAAAATGAACTTTAAAACTTGGATCAACTTGCCACAGAGTGCTTCCCACTTGAATCTGCACAATATCCTTTATCAATCATGAAAACTAATTCATAAACAAACAAGTCTACATAGATTATCAAATATAGATCAACACATTTGAAAAACAAGTGTCTGAATGATGTAATTCAACCTTGAATCTTTTTGTCTATAATAGGATCTTGTTGTCATAAAATAGAATTAGGATTTTAATGAATTAAAGAATGAATGAAAATTTAACTATCTCAATAAAACTCAAGAGCAGACCTTAGTATGCTTTCTACTTCTATTCTCTCCTTGTTCTTCCTTATCTTTTTTCCTTTAAGAGATCAAAATTAGTTGAAGTAGTTCAACTACTTATTTTAGTTAAGTTAACTAAAACTCAACTAACTTTTAGTTTAGGGAAAAATTTAATATAATAATAATACAGGTCTTTATTAAATAATAACTAGTAGGTTGGACCCCTTGTGACTCCCTTTAGTTTCTTAACAAAAATAAACAAAACTAGTCAATCAATCAAACACAACCCTCCTTGTGGCTCCCATCATTATTCTCATAATTTTAAAATTAATATCATTGATATTTTAAACCATATCCAAAAAATATAATATCCAAAATATCCAAAAAGTATGTTGTCCAAAAATTTCTGCAGTCAACTATTCTCAATAATAAATAAATAAATATACTCAAAAACCATATTTTCCACTTTGGGAGGAAATTTTCCCTTTGTTGTTGTTGTCTCCCTTTGATTTCTCTAAATTATCCTTAGGCTGTGTGGAGCGTTTATTCTTGATATCACTAATAACATGAGAGCAATCATCTGTCAAGTGCATGCGGGGTGAAATTGATTTGGCGGAATCACTTGAGGGGGAGGTGGGGGAAGCAACAACTTTTCCTTTATCATGTGTATGATGGGCTTCGGTTTTGAGTCTCTTGCTTGCATGGGAAGAATGTATAGGTAAGTGTGTAGGGGAATTTTGACAATTGAGTTAACCGGTGGAGGAGGATCAAGTAGAGAGAAATTGGGCTAGCCACGATGTTGGGAGACTGTTGGGTGAACAATCTCTTGCCATCCGTCATTTTTTAGGGACTTCAGGTTGTAATGAGACATGAGGGGGGACTGAGATACTAGGGACATGATGGGGTTGGAAGGGAGGCCTTTCTATCATAGGTTGGAGTACCCTTTGTCCAATCCAATTGAAAAATCCATTTTGGAAGATATGGTTAAACTCTTCGAGATTTGCATCAAAATGTATCGAAAATCTTGGCCTTATAGGGCCTCTGTTCCGATTCCCTCTTCCCATGTTATTTCAGCCATGGATTCCTCTGCCAAAGAAGCTCATTCCTGTATGCAACTTTTATTAGTAACTAGCTTCTTAAACAACCATACATGACATCTCTTTAAATATGAAACAAATTTTGTCTCAACAACACATCAGACCCATGCAATCCAATCCATAAAAATGGTTTAATACTTGTCAATGAGAAAGGGGTGAGTAAGGGTTCTGGGATATCTAAGGGGGTTGTATTGAGCGGAAAAGTGATAAAATGAAAGGGATTAAGGACATGATTATTGTTCAATAAATCATTAAACAAACAACTGTGTTACAATAACAAAATCATATCAGCTGTGACCTATCTCTATGTCATCCTTTTAATTATTGCAATACAGAGTTTCCACTTAATTTTAATTTAATTTTAAGAATAGGGCATGCAAAGTGAATTTGAGAATGTGAGGGGATTCATAAAGTGAGAAAAAGCGAGAGAATAATTGGGAAATTAATGGATATTGTTCATAAAACAAACTAAGTAATCAATAACCGTAACTCTGCATTAGAATCAATCCAAAAAGCACCAGCATTCACTACTTCTCAATTTTATATCAAACTGCCTGCTATTTCAATAATTAACTTTCCTTGAATTCCTTAATTCAAAACAGTCTGTGCAATCATAACTTATAACAAAACATTCAATTGTCCTGTTTAACCAAACATTGATCCTTTTCTTTCTTTTCTTTTAAAATCATCAAGAAAATGCATAGTAATATGCTCGACATCTATCCCTTATAATCCATAATGAATCACGACAATAATTAACATCCATGGTTTACCAATTTATAATCAGGTCTAATTAAAATATACACATGTCTTTTTTCAATTACAAATAAACTTCCAAACTATGCCTGATTACACACAATCTTCATCATATCAATCGACAAGATCTTTCCACGAAACAAAAGTCAACATAAAACCCGAGCCTTATCACTGTTGATTTAACTTCCTTTTAAAACCATTGGTAATCTGTACGATGATACAATAATATATATGAAGCGAACACAACCAATTACACACATGCATTGTTTTTAAAATTAGCTATAACCCTAATTGGGCCTAGAAAAAAACACAGGTGTTTCCAATTTTGATCAAGACCACACTGGTAAAAACACAATGTGTGAAACCGTAATGAAAGAATATGGTTATTGGCTGTATGGATGTGCATATTCCCATTGTTCAACCATTTTTATCATATAAAAACAAGATAAAGACTTGATGAAAAACCTCCATAACCTTTCCACTGATAAACTCATATTTGACAACCAAGAAGGTTCCTGAAGGGAGAAAACACAGTTGGAGTTCCAATCGGGTCTGTCACAATCGAAAGAAGGAAGACAGCAAGAGTGTCAATGTAATAAAGACATTGATAAAAATTCACTTGATATATATGTTGCAGATGATGATTTATTCTTGTTATAAAGTCATTTAACTAAACCATGTATGCATCGTATAGAGTATATATTGCACCATGATAGAAACTAAGAACATTATATATATATATATATATATATATATATATATATATATATAATATTTGTACCTTTTGTGGTGTGAGTAAGATCTTTTTATTAGGGGATACATTTTGCATTTTCTTTTTTATATATTAGTCCTAGTTGTGTTGCATTGTTAATGCCACATATGGATCATATAGTTTATAGCTTGCACCATAATAAATTACATGATTTTTATGCATCCATATATACAAAATATATTATTAGATATCATTTTTGGGATTAAATGCGTAGAGTAAGTCATTAATGTATGACCCATATCCATGAGTATTAGTTGCAACTGACCAATAACTCTCATGATTTGAATAGTCCACTTAGCACTCATTGCATCGAATGATGCTCACATGGGTGAATAAGTGGGATTGAAACCAATGAAATGAATTGCATAGCATCAATCATCACTTCCACGGCTTGCACCCGGTAACCAAGACTTCCCATAATTGTGGCGTTTTCCCCACAATCAAGCCCACTTAGCTTGCTACCCCATTTGAAAAACATGAGCAAGTATTGTGCTTTATGAACTATCCAGTTAGAACTCCCTTCACTATTATTATTTAAGCATAGAGGGGCTTTTGTAGTGCAACATATTAGATATCATTTTTGGGATTAACTGCGTAGAGTAAGTCATTAATGTATGACCCATATCCATGAGCGTTAGTCGCAACTGACCAATAATTCTCATGATTTGAATAGTCCACTTAGCACTCATTGCATCGGGCGATGCTAAGTGTGGTGAAGAAGTGGGATTGAAACCAACGAAATGAATCGCATACCATCAATCAACACTTCCAAGGCTTGCTCTTGGTAACCAAGACTTCCCAGGTGGTCACCCATCCCAAGACGCCTCTGGCTCAAGCATGCTTAACTATGGATTTTCCCCCACAATCAAGCCCACTTAGCTTGCCACCCGATTTGAAAAACCTTAGCAAGTATTGTGCCTTATAAACTATCCAATTAGAGCTCCCTTCACTCTTATTATTTAAGCATAGAGGGGCTTGCACACTACAACATATTAGATATCATTTTTGGGATTAATTGCATAGAGTAAGTCATTAATGTATGACCCATATGCATGAGTAATAGTCGCAACTGGCCAATAATTCTCATGATTTGAATAGTCCACTTAGCACTCATTGCATTGGGTGATGCTCAGAGGGGTGAAGAACTGGGATTGAAACCAACGAAATGAATCACATAGAATCAATCATCACTTCTGGGGCTTGCACCCGGTAACCATGACTTCCCAAGTGGTCACCCATCCCAAGACGCTTTTGTCTCAAGCATGCTTAACTGTGGAGTTTTCCCCACAATCAAGCCCACTTGGCTTTCTACCCCATTTGCAAAACCTTAGCAAGTATTGTGCCTTATGAACTATCCAATTAGTGCTCCCTTCACTCTTATTGTTTAAGCATAGAGGGGCTTCCACAGTGAAACATATTAGATATCATTTTCGGGATTAATTGCATAGAGTAAGTCATTAATGTATGACCCATATCCATGAGTATTAGTCACAACTCACCAATAATTCTCATGATTTGAATAGTCCACTTAGGACTCATTCACCCCTGTGAGCATCACCCAATGCAATGAGTGCTAAGTGGACTATTCAAATCATGAGAATTATTGGTCAGTTGCGACTAATACTCATGTATATGGGTCATACATTAATGACTTACACTACACAGTTAATCTTGAAAATGATATCTAATATGTTGCACTGCGAAAGCCCCTCTATGCTTAAATAAAATATATTATGTTAAGATTGTTATATATATATATATATATAAACAATGAGCGTTCCATATGTCATTCCAATGAGCGATATCCACATATAAACAATGAGGGTTCCATGAGATTCACGTGTTCATATAAACAATATGCGTTTCATATAAACAATATGAACATTCATATGAAGCGTTACATAATTAATTACTAATGTGTGATTAAATAAACACGATCAAAAGATCATGGACTCACCAAGATGACAAAGAATGTACATATAGGGTAACGATGCTATCAAACCAAGTCGAAATTCATGGATTCTCGAACAAATAAATTACCTATTGTTTATTGTTTTGACGGGAATTCGGCCAACAAAAAATTCTATTGTTTCATTAATCCATTGCTTAAATTACAAATTTAATAATTTAGGTAGATTCATAAACCATCAATCATGCCTAAATTATAGTTATGAAATGCGAATTTGAGAATATTGTGATTTCAGGTATTCCAATTTGAATTGAATGTTATTATGCTCCGTGAAAATTAAAAAGGAAATGGGGAGATCTAGTTGGCAATTATGCTACTCTGTCAAGCTTAACCGAAGACAGTATAAACCCCTTCAAATCGTGACCAAAAGCTCTATTCTTAAAAGTAAAAAGGAGAAAAGGATTGTAAGAATCCTATAGGAAATAAAAAACCATAGTGAAACCAGGCTGTTGCAGGTCGGCCTCCATGAAACATGCAACTCTATCCGCCTTCCCGCCTCCGCATATTTCAAATTCTTTTGCACTTTTTTGTTTGGGTTTCAACGTCATCATTATTTTATTTTAAAATTTCGTAGTTTAATAATTTAAATTTTAATTATTTTAAAATTTTAATCCATGTTTTGATCATTTAAAATAAATAAAATTTTGAAACAAATGAGAAAGTATTAGGAGGGTGCAATACTAAGACTTTTCAGAACTGCAGAGTTCTAATAAAATCCGATGTATAATTCGCAACCTGCTATTACCTCAATAAACCTCAATAAACATCACATCGCATGATTTATTATATTTTAACAAATCAAGTTATCAAGTTATAGATTCAACTGATGGATGCATAATCATAATAGGATGTTGATTAATTATAATCATAATAAAAATAAACAATTACTCAAAGAAATGGATATGCAATTGATGATGTTCAAAGACACTTAAAAAAATGGAAATATAAGAACAATGACAAGATTTTCAATTCACAGTCATGTTCAAAAACACTTAAAAAAATGAAAACATAAAAACAATGACAAGATTTTCAATTTACACATATTTTTTTAGTGAAACTAGGTCTCCATCATTTGGGTTCATTCTCGACACCATGATTCATTAAGAGCATGGAAGATTGAACTTTTAAGGCATATTTTTTTCATGTTGAGTTACATGTTTCCCATAGAAATTTATGAGTTCATCAACTATGAAAGGAATCTTTGGCCTAAGACTAGCAAGGGGATCTACCTCAAGAACTAGTATGCATAAGCCACAAGGTTATGCAATGTTTTGTACCATATGGTATTTTTAAGGGTTTTGTTTTCAAAATTTTGTATTATAGAGCATATTTTTTCATTAAAAACTTATATAGTATTTACTAATTTATGGATTAATGTTATTGATCATACATACCATCATCTCTTCTATATGTTAGATCAAACACATATCTTACATTTCAATAAAATATGTCATAGAAAAAACCAAAGAATATATCTTTAAAATCCTGCAATATTAGTACAAAAGTTAATAAATCCAATATAAACCTCTAATAAAAACTCAAAACTCAAATTATGAAATACAAAACATTGAAAATAGAAAAACTTAAAAATACAATATGGTACAAAGTACCAAAGCATTGCGTAGCCTTGTAGTTTTCTTGTAGCTTATGCATAGTAGTTCTTAAGCAAATCCCCTTGTGAGGCTAAAGCCAAGAACTCCTTTTGTAATCGAACTCATATGTCCCTATCCAAAACATGCATCTCACCATGAAAGGTACATTTCATACAAGTTCCAACTTCCATGCTCCTACTGTATCACCATGGAAGGGACATGCCATACAGGTTCCAACTTCCATGCTCCTACTATATCATGGTTTTGGGAATGAACCACAACCAAGTCACTTGATGGACACCTCGTTTCTATGAAAAATAAACATTAATTGAAAAGTTTGATAATCTTCTTAATTATTATAAAATATTATATTTTGAAAATGAAATGTTAAGAATGTTAGAGAGTTAAACTTTTTATAGCAAAAGTTGAATAAAGTAAGATTTATATTAATTAAGATAAAAAATTATTTTGAATAAATGAAATTAAATCAATATAAATTAAAACATTTTATTTATAAATAAAATATAAAAATTATTATTCATTTATTAATCATATATTTTATTATTAAAAAACATTTTTTATATATATAATGATAATTCTAAATATAAAAAGTATTAAAGTTACTTGTTATTTTTTTAAGAGTATTAATTATATTTAAAAAAAAATTATTACATTATGACATAATTTGATGTATTATATTATAAATATTAATTTTTAGCCTGAGCCATACCAACCCTTAACATGGTTGGATTTTTTGTCCCCGTAAGTTTCGAACCGGTGACTTTAACATCACGGAGTGGCTTAACAACACACTCCGTCACCGACTGTCCTACACCTCACGGATTAATCTAAATCCAATTTTTAACATTAATCTATAATATAATTAATTTATTATAAATTAATTAAATTTAACTCAATAATAATCCAAAAAAATACTTATTATCTTTTTAACCTGGGTCCAATTCCCGACTCATAACAAGTTTCTTATTATAATGACGTAGAACCTTGTTATTATTTTTATTTATAATCATATTTCTTTAAAAACTTTAGCCCAATTATTCTTAAACTTTAACGCATAGAACCTAACCGAAGGAAAACGTGGTAAAATAATGACNGACGTTATCAAATTAGAGCGTCGCGTTGATGACACCTCAATTTCCTTTATGATCTATCAAATTATAAAAAACTTTAGCCCAATTATTCTTAAACTTTAACGCATAGAACCTAACCGAAGGAAAACGTGGTAAAATAATGACGCAGTAATTTGATAGAGAGAAACTTGGCGATGCAATATACATCACAACCAAAAGCAATTATTCTTAAACTTTTAACGCGTGGATTATAACCGGAAGGAAAACGTGGCCCGACTAATGCGACGCAGTAATTTGTTAGATCATAACCGGAAGGAAAAATGTAGTGAAACTAACCCAATGCTGTAATTTGATAGATCATAAAGGAAATTGAGGTGACATCAACGCGACGCTCTAATTTGATAACGTCATTAGGTAGATGTGAAACAGTCATTTTGATAGCAGTAAATGTTAAATGGTAATTTGAAAACCCACTGTGTCATTTGATAAGGTCAAGGTCAATGTCATGTTGTAATTTGAGAACTCTATTACATAGAAGTGAAAACAGATTCAATAATGATAAATGCGTGCATTAATTAATAAATGTAAGGAAGTTAATATTGAAAATTAGATCTCTTTACAAAATAAGAAAATATGCTTATAATTAAGATGGTCTGGTAGCCACTACTATTCATTGTAAATGATTTTGTTCAGATTTTTTTTATAAAAAAATAGATTATTTTAAAAATTTTAATAAAAGATTTTTATAAATGTAACAATGTATTTTATTTTTATGAAAATCTGTATTAAAAAAATTCTAATAAAATTAATAGAAATATTAAAACAAAATTAAATTAAAAACTACTAATAATTATCATAACTTATAATAATAATAATAATAATCATAATAACAATAATAATAATAATCTATGTTTTTGTTATAATTTTACATAATATAAAATGTTAAATATCAAGAGACAAATATGAATAATATATTTATGTATTAAAATGCTTCTAAGCTTTTAAGAAACAGAAAAAGCTCATCACACCAAAATTCTCCATACAACCAACCTGTCATTTGTCCCTTCACATGAAGGTATCTTTTTTTAGCTTCTTCACTATCTTCCTTAGACATTGTCACCAGTTCCACCATAGTGTTTGCTCTTTAAATATTCTGATGCCATTGGACAACCATAAATTCTTAATTTTTGAAGTGTTTTCAATTCAAAATAACTAAGTGGCAACATTCTCAATGCTTGGCATTCCATGATTGTGAATATTTGAAGTGAAGCCATTGCTCCTTCTTCTATCTTTGGCAATTCCTCTAACTTATCTAGTCCAACAAGTGAGAATATTTCCAACAAAGAAAAAGCCCCATTTTCCCCAAATTCTTCAGGTAACCTACTTAACTTAGAACACCTAATTATTTTTAATTGTTTTAGACTTTTCAGCTTGTGTAAATGTGGAAGCTCTTCCAACATGCCACAATCACTTAATTCAAGATTACTCATATTTTGAAAATTACAAAAATTATTATCCAATTTAACAAAGCAAGAGCATTCTAGTACTAATCTTCTCAGCTTTGACATGTTGGTCATGTCATGTAGTAGACATTCCATGTTTATGAGTGTGATCTGCATAGTGTCCATTTGGTTCATGCTCCTTAATGTGCCCTCATTGATAATATCCCCATTGTTTGTCAGGGATAACATTTTGAGTTGATTCAGAGTAGCTAAACTGTTAATGCATGAAGCTCTTCTGTACCTCTTGTGCTTATCTGTTTTCCATAGACTGGTGCATCCATAGAGCAACAAATACTGCAAAGAGGT